>CASHTC010001465.1:189285-244285 GCA_949357725.1 Hyperoplus immaculatus | reverse complement strand
ATGCCCAACGGTATATTTACAATCTGACCTGTGTGTGTATATAAATGTTGCTGTTTCTCCTTCTCCATAAGGTACATCAGCCATCCAGTGTACCCTTCCAAATCTAATGGTGGTATGAAGATGCAGGGGATGGGAGCTGACACTGGGAAAGGATCTGGTGGTAAAAATATGATAATGAAGGAGATATATCAGCCTTCAGTATCGTCCTCTTACATCATCTAGTTCGGCAACAACTTCCAGCGATCAAAATAAATCCTTACCCACATCAACTACTCCCCAGAAGCACAGGCCTCATATCAGGGCTCCAACGCAGGAAGCATGTCATCAGGGAAAGGGTCCAAAGGAGGAATGAAGGGACATTAAGGTTAGAAGGCAAGCTATACTTATAATACTTTCAATGTATTTGACTTGAGAAGACTGAGTGGTTTCTTTTTTTTCTCTTTGTTGCAGGGTGAACTTGGTGACTGACTGACCTTCAGCCTTCCTGGTGTTTGAAAAATAAAAACCTGATCATAAAACTTTACTGACTTGTCATCATTTCCACTTTCAAATTGTACATTCACAAAGCAGAACTGTTTCTCAACTTTTATTTCTTTAAGGATATAAAACATGTCTTCCCCTATGACTTAGTTCTTTTCTTGCCATAATTCCAACACCAATATCCGACATATTCCTTGTCTGGTGTGTTATCCTGAAAACAAACCCATTGTAAAGTATTTTGGTAACACTTTATAATAACTATCTGTTGTAACTTGTTAATAGATCATTAGTAAACTCTTAATTAATGATTTGTTAAGTGTTTGTTAGCAGTTAAGGATTTATAACAATGGTAGATAGTTAATTGCATCAGTTCATCTGGGAGGTAATCCGAGATTAACTGGTCACGTTCAAGTCCATGGCATGCACAGTGTGTATTGAGTTTATTTGAAAATGGGGCTGCCCTCAGTTGCCCATGCACTGTGTATAGTCTATAGCCTATTTCAGCCTCGTCGGTATCTCGGATTACCTCCCAGATGAACTGATTCAATTATTAAGCTACTAACTATCTACCATTGTTATAAATCCTTAACAAACTGCTAACAAACACTTAACAAATCATTAATAATTATTAATTAAGAGTTTACTAATGATCTATTAACGAGTTACAACGGATAGTTAAGTGTTACCAGTATTTTTTTGGACAATGGACCAAAGGCCATCCTTTAGTCCACTAGGAATTGTCTTAAGGGTAAAGCTCCCATAGCCAGCTAACAGGTGAAAGAGACGGTCTACTTCCTGGAATTGCAACATGGAAATTCTGACCCCTTGTAGAGCAGTTCAAATACTACATTACTGCACGGCCCCCAGACACGTCTGACCAATGAGTTAAAAACATTCTCATGTGGCTTAAGCTTCTGCGTTTTGGTTCTTTCAACTGATTCAGACGAGAGGAAACGATAGGTGTGAACCACACAATGGAGCATTCAAACAGACTTTGGTCTGAGAACTTCAGACCCATCTTGTGATTTAACATTTTCAAACCTAGTTTTAACTTGCCATGTATTGTATGTGAAACATTTAAATTGTATTTACCTACGTACAATGACAAGGAATCTTGAATAATAGCCTGAGCTGCTACTGTTGTCTGAACTTCAATTTGTGAGGAACCTCTGGGTTGTATTTACAAAATATGTCAGTCGTACTTTTTCTTGGTTGTAAACCCAAGATAAAAATTAAGCTTTAAGATTGTTTGGGGGCATGTTGAAAAGGTCCACGATTCTGGAGAATGCTTGTGAATCTGTCTACTACTGGGATAAATGGTGTTGATACACAGCGTAGGCTCTGTAAAGGGGCACTTTTTTATTGTGAATACTGCACGTAGGGAAGAGCAGAATTTTCAGATGTAAAGCTCTTAATTAGGTTCCCATATTAACAGGAAAGATCGTTCACATCTGTCGCATCCCTGAAGTCAGCGCCGCGCGGCTCAGGGCTTTATTTATTTAAAGGCCGTAGATGTATTTATTATTTTCATCCGTTAATTCAGGGCTGTAGTTTTGCGTCTATCTCACAAGCACAAACACACACTGCCTTGCTCAACAACAAAAAATGTGACGGCTAAGGAGCTTTTTGGTGGAGTTATTAGAGTGCCCCCCCATGAGGCTCAGTCATCCTCACAGCAGACCCGGGTTAGAATCCAGCCCGGGTCGTTCTCTGCATGTCATTCCCCTCTCTGACCCATTTCAACTCTGTTTCTTTGCACTATCAATAAAGCATTGAAAATGCCAAAAATCTAAAAAGACTATGCCATATTAAATATCCACTGGAGCTTATAATTGTTAACGAAACTTTGTTTCCTTATATATTATAACATTTTAATACTAAAACTATTCATGCTTTCTGCTTTGAACTTTGTCCCAGTAAACTTAAGAGCCTCAAAGATTTTGGCTCTATACAGATGTATGACCTATGTGTTCACGATGGTTAAAAGTTCATGGAGAACTCCCTAAAATCTCCCAGTGCATTGCTTGATTACAATCTATGAATTATTACACCTGTATCCTATGAAAAACATCTTCTGTGAAACACATACACACAGTTGGTTTTACACACACATACCAAAGACCAAGATGACAGAGGGGAGACTTTATGTACAAGGTCAAGTTCTTGAATCATCTCATGTCTCCGTAATTAAAGCTCCCATATTATACACTTTTCGGTTCTATTATACACCATATTATATGGTCTTAGTGGTCCCTAATACGTTTTTCTTTAATTGTTTGCTGAAAAAAACTTTCAGATAATTTATTGTACTATGCTGATGTTCAGCTAATCTCACAATGGCCTATTTTTTCAAAATAACTGCAGCTCCTCTCGTAAATAGAGCTGTTAAGCGGAAGTTCCTTACTTCCGGGATATGGGACCTCTCGGCTCGAAAAATTACAACGGTAGTCAATGGAAAGAAATTTATTATTTTCTGGTCCCAGTCATGAAATGCCTTCGATTACACATATGTTTTGTATGGATTTAGATGGTATTTTTTCGTGCAAAGAATGGAACAATTTAGCGAGTAGAAGCTGGATACGGTCAGGTTTTGTGCAGAGCGCTTTTGTGGACTACAGCTCTTCGCTGCTCTTGACACTTATGATATACGTCACCACCACTCGCACCGCTTAGCTCAGAAACATGGCTGTGTATTTAATGCACTTTACCGCCTTCTTTCAATGACAAGACAAAAGTCTTCAGCGTGGCGAAAACCACAACACAAGTGGACATGTGGAGAGTTTCAATTTCTCGAGTGGGGAGATTGTTGGCGTTGTCCACGCCAGCCATTAGCATTAGCACTGTCCGTCGAGAAGTGGAGGGAATGTGTTGAGGTGACGTCGCAGAGGCGACAAAACTTGTAGTTGTTCTCGTAACATTTTTTCAAAAGCCGTTAGACGAATAATCATACAACATACCGTCAAACTCTTCACATTAAAAATTATCATTTAGACCCATACAAAACATATATGTAATCCAAGGCATTTAATGACTGGGACCAGAAAATAGTAGATTACTTTCCATAGACTCCCATTCATTTTTTTGCAGCCGAGAGGTCCCATGCCCCGTAATTCCGCCACTTCCGCTTAACAGCTCTATATACAATCTTTGAGCTCCCCCCGCCCCCTTCCGGAAGCGAAGCCATTGGCCTCGCCCTCTGTCCATAGGCTTTCCCACCAGCGTCTTTGCCTTGCCTGTAACTATGGTAACACGTGTTACCATAGTTACATTACCCCACAACAAGAACCATGGCTAGTGCTAGTAATGCAGGAGCTCAGCCGCACTTTGAACAGTTTGACCCGGAGTCGGACCCAGAACAACAAGAAGCTCCTGCCCAAGTTCAGACTTTGAGAATTCTGCAGGACGTTTCTGAATGGTAAATGACTGTTTATGTTGGGGGGGGGGGGGGGTCAGCCGGTGTGTGTGTGTTGGTATTGTGGCTCACCTGAAGATAACAAGCTACCTACCTGGCTACATAAGCTATAATAACGACACACACTGGCCACCAGGACTTTCTCTGTGTTATTTATATTGTTATAAATGTTGTTCAACAAGTATTTACGTTTGAGTTGAGCAGTTAGTATATCATTTGTATGTGGGGAGTAGTGACAGGTAGATCACTGCTTCACCTATAATGGTATGTAATGCAATATTTTGAAGAAGCCTTTCAAAACGGCTTCCTTTGTTTAGCCTTTTTAAAATAATATATTATATGTATATAAATACATTTTGACACATTCAGAAAAAGGTAATATTTATGTTAGCTTATTTGTGTAATTGCAGCTTACATTTGTCACATTCCATGACACTTACCTTATGTTATTCATTCTAGGTTATGAGACAAATAAAGCAGCTACAGGTAAAAGTTGCCTGCATGACAGACCATCCTGGCTTGGACCCTGTTTGCCTGAATGTGTTCTCTTTACAGAATGCTTTCAACATATGGACCATTACGACTAAGGGGAATAGAGCAGTAAGTACGTGTTTATATTTTGATCAGTATCATAACTATAATGTGTAATAATAGTAAATGCTGTTCATGAAAATAAATCTCTGATTTTATACAGTCTTGCCTCACATTTCTTTAGTGGGGATGTGATTTGATGTTCACAACACACAAAATTATTTATGTAATACGTATACACCTTCCTATAATTGGAGAATGTTATTATTGAAGATGAATTCACACGAGACCTTTTACAGACACTGTAAAGCATTTATTATAAACAAAAGTGTGGCTTTGCAGTGTAATATATAATATATGTAAATAATATAAAACAAATGTACATTCACTGTCAGAATAATAATGTTTTCCAACTTTTCCAGTCATTATAGATATCTAGCCTATCGATGCTCTGTGAGCTGGTGCTGGGGCTTCCTTGGACGGAGGATAAGAGTCGTCATTCCAGCCTGTGTGGTCCTTCGGATTCGACAGGAGTTTCCTGACGCCCAGGGGACATATGTCGGGTTCAGACTGCCTCTTGATTGAACCGGGACACATAGCTTGCGATGACGTCCTCCTTGTCTGGCCGCTCATACTGTGAAGACAGGTCAGCTGGGATGGGAATCTTCAGAAGGTCTGCCATGTACGGTGTTGGGTCCACAAAGACATTCTCAAAGATGAGGTCCATCAAGTCATCCACAAACCCTGTGCAATAATTGACAAAAACGTTTTTATATATCATTTTGTATATATATATTTTTTTTTTCGCATATTATGTTACTAATGGTGTTTATTTCTCAGGTTTATTTATTGTTGTATCTATTTATTATCAGTGTAAACACAAGTGTAATAGTGAATCTAACATGTACATAACAGTTTTTTGAGATAGATAAAAGGACAGTTTCACTTACGAAATGTGGGCTGTGTCTTCACTGGTTTGGCTCTGCATTCTCCCTTCCTGGCCTTTGGAAAAGACATCTTGAAGAGAGGGTCTCCATCAGCAGTTCTGGCTTGTTGTCTGTTAGCGTTCTCATTGAAGTACAGGCCAGCCAGGTATAGTCTTCAAATACAGTAAAGTGAAAAATGAATAAGGGAAGTAATCACAGAGAAAAAACACATGTTCTCACGTTATGTTACCATTTACCTGCACAGCATTCCAAGAAATGGGAACACAGCATTTTTTGGAGCATATCGAAGGATGACGCTGTGAAAAGCCTCCAAAGATGACGTCTGGTGGTGTGGACTGAGATTCGCAACATCCTTCAAGATCCTCTTGTTTGTCATCACCTTCTCCATCTTGTAAAAAACAGGAGTTCCTAAAGATAAAAAAAACATATGTTTTTTACATCGTAACATAGTACTTAGTAATGGGTGGGACATGATTCTTCAGCTCTGTAAAAATAAAAACAGAGCAACAAGTAATATGCTGTTAGGGCTTCATCTCTCATTTAGCACATCTTCAACGATAGAAATGCTGTGAACTACTTTAGTAATTTTTTTGGAAACATGCAGTACAATTATTCAGACTCCATAATTGTCTGCTCGTAAATTGGCAACAAGTGATCAGTTACACACACAAGTAGGAATATTTGAGTAACTCACGTCGTATCCATGGCTGATGAGGAGTCTGCAGGGTCATATGCGTCATCCAGCTCCTGTGAAGATCCACTTGAAGAGCTGCCCTCAAGTGGATTTTCGTCATCCTCCTCCTCCTCCTGAAGGTCCAGACGAGGTCTCTTTGACGGTCTTGAGGACAAGTGTAAGGATGTTGGTGTGCCAACCCCAAAGTCTCTGCAGGACACAGTAGCCTGGACACCTGTAACAGAGTTGTATATTTTTATGAAATCCAAACATATAACAAAAGACAAATACAAAGCATTCTTATTACCATTTCAAGTATGCACCAGCTAATTTTAAAATACCAAAAATACAAAATATTTAGCACAAACCTTCACTCCTGAAGTGTGGCCGAAAAATCTTAGAAGACAATTGTGTCCCAACAGAACGTGTCCTTGTGGGGTCTGTCTGACAGGCAACATCCCTTGTTACAGCTAATGGTGTCGAAGTCGCTGACGTGCTGGCCTGTATGTAGAGAAAGGCTGGAGGTTACAACAAGTTATGGACTATGAGTAATAAATATAAACCATTTTAAAGTATGGAGGAAGAAAGTACACCAACAGTTCACTTCAATGGTAACTTGTATTGCAACATACCATAACAAACTATAAAACAAAACATTTTCCAAGTGAGGTTTTGCATTTATAAAATACTGCATGATGCAGCAATCTCAATCATCAAAAAAAAAAAGCTGTTGATGCCATATTCTATAAAATTTAGAGCTGTAACAGTGTTGTAATTATATCAGTTACATGTATTGCATTATCAATCAATGAGAATTTATTGGCAGGCAGCTTTTGCTACATAGCTTACATGTTCAAAATCAAAATGAATACCGTTGTTTACATTCCTTGTAATTCCGGTTTGATATACACATGAGAAGCTTCCTCTCATTTGTCTTATAAACGCAGCATTATTAGACTGCAGCAGGTAAAATAAATGTGTTTATTTTAGGTGGCCAAGGGGGCTAAAGCAAGCTAGCGGTGTATGCAATTCACTTCAATGGTAACTTGTATTTGGACATACCATTTCAAACTAGAAAACAAAACATTTTCCAAGTGAGGTTTTGCATTTATAAAATATACTGCATGATGCAGCAGGATAGCTGTTGATCTGTAGCAGTGCTGTAATTGTATCAGTTATACACGTATTGCATTATCAATCATTGAGAATTGATTGGCAGGCCACCGTAGCTTTTGCTTCATTGCAAGCAAAAGCCAATGGGGGGCTAAGCTAGCGGTGTATGCTAAACATGCTAACCAGCCTTCCTAGGCAATGTTATACCATTGAAAAGATTCATTTTAGTTTCAACGTTTGATTTCTACACAAGCAGCTTTCTATACTTTGTCTGCATAGCAACACAGCATCATCATACGGAAGCAGGCAACAATAAATGATTTTATAAGGGGCAAAACTATAGCCTAGCAGCTGTTTGTAAATGCTAGTGTACAAAGGCTTAGCAAACAAACATTCCCGAGCCAAAATAAAACCGTTACCTCCGTTCCTCTGTGTCTCGCCGTTTATTTTTTACATGTGGAGCTTCACATATTTTGTCTGTTTACATTATATTTGACGGCAGAAGTGAAGACAGAAACTGAGTTACAGAGTAAACGAGCCGTGTAGCACTAGGTAGCTTGCATTGAAGTGTTACGTTCCGCAAAAAGCACACAACTCGCACAAATAAACAGGTGAATAACCTACCCCTTGCTCGTTAGAAGTGGAGTTGCGGATTGTTGGTAAACAACCGTCTTTTAGCCTTAGTTTCAAGGCAAATCCTCCCATATACTGGCCGAAGTTGAAGAAGGAGTCCCGACTGAAGTGGTTAGCACACACCAATACACGTTTTGGAACTCTTGTGGGGACATTCCCATCAAAAATGAAATAAATCCACTGTGTCCTCATATCCTCTGCTGGTGGGAGTAAATGAAGGCTTCTGTGTTGGTTTGTGCAACCAAAAACTGAACACTGGTCATGCCTTGCTTTTTCGGACATCTTGTCGCTTGTAAAGAAAAACAATAGCTGACGGGCTGAACGTCTCTGGGCTATCTGGGAGGGGGGGAGGGATTTGATCTGTGGGTGTGCCGGAGTAATTATTGCAGGTGGAGGTGTCTGGTTTTGAATATGTGGGGTGGTGGCTCTCCCGTTTTTGACATCAGAAACGGGGAGAATTCTGACTGGAGTATATTGAGGGGGAGGGGTGGGGGTTTCAGAAAAGGGGAGAGTGAGACAAGGAGAGATTGTTATTTTTTTTGATATTTTGGCAGTCTCTAGGCACACTGTGGACGCATGGATATGTTGGAACACATTTAAAAAGTGCATTTAGCATAATATGGGACCTTTAAAACTCATCCCCCAGATCTTGCTAGAAACTCAAGGACCTGGACACACGAACAGACTGGTTCTCATACACATTTTTCATGCATAAAGCCTTGTACTATTGTTCATTTCGTTGTCTCAATCATGTATGCTACACTTGTGATGCATGTTGATTCTGTAGTAGCCGGATGTTTCCCCATGGCTTGACAAAGACAGAGGCGAGGCTGGACTCTTTAAATCAATGTTCCAAGTTTATTTCAGAGGTTCCAACAGACAAAACAGAGGACTTCATGGTAGCATGAGCATAGGAGGCTGTCCCCCAAAGGCTAGGCTGTATACGCCTGTGAGCCGTCTTATATCAAAAACCTTAGCCTGATGGTACTCCCTGAAATAGGCATATGGTTTCATATCACAGGTCCCAGCAACAGATGATGTTTTATCTATTAAAAGGTTGTTCTCGTCTCTCAGTGACCTCTAACATTTAAAGGCCTTACACGGTCAGCAAACTCTTGATAGGCTATTCAAATCACAATTCCCTTGCTTAAGCTCGCAAGTAAAAATATACCAGACTTTGAAGACTGCCATGACTCGATCTCTTTATTAAAAACACTTGGGTTTTTTGATAAAAAAATTTCTTTAACAATAATTCAAACAGACAAATGTTGCCTTTGTTTTATTGTGAACTCTATGTCACTGTGTAGATAAGGAATTTCAATTTTTCTTATTCTGAATTTGACCTTAAAACGGTTAATATATCAGTATCATTGTGCATGTCAACATAGTCACTGATAGAGATAAGATTAAGATTAGATAAAGATCTTCTATCATAAATATGGTGACATTTGTGGATATAAAACAGGGTCTGCCTCTGCAGGTAGTAATTGGGCTCCAGGTGTCTTCAATAATAATTAGTGCAGTGAGCGTGTGGAGCATCAATATAATAGCAGAGGAGCCACAAGCAGCTCACAGCACAACGCTTCTAGTCTCCAGACTGGCACCAAGCTGCTGAGGAGAAGTTACAGGAGCTGAGGCAAACATGGAGAATTGTCCGTCTTTGAGGTGAGTGGGGACATTTTGGTTTCACTGTTGGTGACAGATAATTCAACGATCGCTCAACTTCAAGCTCAGTTATACTTTAACTTTTTCTTATATTGCACTGTTGGAGGTGCCAAGGAGTAAAGAATTTCATTGCCAGTGACTGCTATGTAATTTCTGTGCATATGATAATAAAACCATTTTGAATATTGCATTTGGGAAAATGACTTTACTTTTCTTGACTCTTCCAGGGTTTCTTGGATCTGTCTGCTGCTGTTTAGTGGTGGTGCTTGTTTTCCTGCAACAAAAGGTGAGTTTTACTCATCATCATCAAACTACTTCATGATCAGTAGGTCTCTATAACATGGGGTTAAACATCTGGCTACTGCAGAAAGCTTCCAAAAGATTATTCACAACTTTAGGCAAGGCAAGTTTATTTCTATAGCACAATTCAGACACAAGGTCATTCAAAGTGCTTTACAGGGGTGAGATTAAAATACACATTAGAAAAGCAAATGAATAGAAACCAACATTTAAAACGTGATTGAATAGAAAATTAAAATGGAAACACAAAAGTCTTCAGAGACTTGCAGCAGACCTCACGTTTTCTGGGAGTTTGTTCAAGATATTTGCTGCATAAACTGAAAGCTGCTTCTCCTCGTTATACAACTTTATAATCTCTTTCCAGACTTCAGCGCTACGGGTAAATCTGATGGTGGAGCCGGTCATGGCTCAGACCTTCAGGCGAGAAGCTCATGGACTACAGATGTTTCTCAAAGTCATGATCCATCTCGGGTCCTTGTGACCTACGATCCCAACTCCGACAAATCCTCATATGCCTACCCTTCCATGTACATTGGGAATGTTAGCCCTCCCGAGAACCCTTCCCAGGATGTGAGGTACATTGTAGTTTTAAATGCTCAACAGTAAAGTTACAATCTATGACCTGTATAGAAATGTTGCTGCTCTACTATTTATTTATTATTCTTTCGGACAATTCCACACAATACACAATTTTCTCTTGCAAATATTCATACATCATACTTTGTGTTGTCCGAAGGGAGACGGAAGAAGATAAAAGGCTTATCAGGTCCCGCCCCCATTTTCTATATATATATATATATATATATATATATATATATATATATATATATATATATATATATATATATATATATATAAGTGGTGGGCCGTTAACGTGCTGCGTTAACGCCAGACTCTTATCGGCGATAAAAAAAATATCGCCGTTAATCTCTTATTCCACCTCCTGTTCGGCTCAGGGAGCCAGTCATTTGTACAGTTCAGTTTAGACTCGGCCGTAATGCTGCTGCACACACACACGCTGCATGTCAGAGACGAGGGGCGAAGCTTCTCTCACACACCCGCCGCTCTCTCTCTCCATCACTTGCCCAACGACACAATCGGGTATTGGAACGCAGGGTGGGTGTGTGTGGCCACCGGTCGCCACGTGACTATAAGTTTCCAAGTTTTAAACACTTCTATCTCTTCAACGGCAACGTCACCGTACCCGAATCCTAAATATCCCCATAGCAGACGCTATATTTCATCGGGGGGAAAACTTTGTTTTGCGCCACAGTTGAGCTTAGACTCGGCCGTAATGCTGCTGCACACACACACACAGACACAGACAGGCACACACACACACACGCTGCATGTCAGAGACGAGGGGCGCTACCAAAAAGACGAGAGGAGCGGTTGGAGCAGTTGGAGAGTTTCGACACACATGCGCGCACATTTATTTACATAAAATCGCAATCGCAGTCATTTGTGCAGTTATGTAAAATGTTTCACTAAGGAAAATGACAGAAAAAGTAACGCACAGTGACTTTGATGAGTAACTTTAATCTGATTACTGGTTTGGAGATAGTAACGCGTTAGATTACTCGTTACTGAAAAAAGAGGTCCGATGCCGGTAACGCGTTACTAAGTAACATCTTGTTGAACATTATTTATTTTCATCACCAATTATCATAGTAGAACAGCTTCCTCAAGCAGTTTGTGATGCATGTTGGAAACAGGAGATGAGCCCCTGGTCTGATGCGCCACCTGGCTTGAGAAACACGTTCTCAAAGACTTACTTTGAGTCATTATTTAGGGAGCACACACATATTATGAAAGAATTCAAATGAGCCATTTTAATCTAGATTAATCTAGATTAATTTCAAAATTAATCTAGATTAAAAAAATTAATCTATGCCCACCTCTAATATATATATATATATATATATATATATATATATATATATATATATATATATATATATATATATATATATATATATATATATATATATATATATATATATATATATATATATATATACATATACACACACACACACACTTTTTTTTTTTTTTTTTTTTTTTTTTTTTTTTTTTTTTAAAGAATCTGCAGTCAATTTTAATGTAATTGCTTAAGCTTTTAAGTTCAGTTTCTCTGTGACAATGCCAAGTGTGTGAAGTGGCCTTGTATTTGGCCTGTTCCATTTCTTAACTGGTAGTCAAAACACTTCTGCAAAAACAAGTCTGACTGCTGGCCTGTATTATTCTTTACAATATTGATATGTAAGTGACGTTGACATTGTGCTCAGGTTATTAGTCTGTAATTTTTGAAACATAATTTGCTTTGAAATTGCGCAAACTGCAACTATCAAACAGTCTTTTGCAAGCCATTCTCCTTCTTTAAGGTATGTCAGCCCTCCCGTGACCCCTTCCAAGCAGACTGGATACATCAGCCATCCCGAGTACCCTTCTAAGGATACAAAGTATAGTGTATTTTTAAATGCTCAACGGTAAAGTTAGTATGACCTATATATAAAAATAAATGTTTCTGCTCTATTATCAAACAGTCTTTTGCATCACAAGCCTTTCTACTTCTCCATAAGGTATGTCAGCCCTCCCGTGAACCCTTCCAAGCAGACTGGATATGTCAGCCCTCCCGTGAACCCTTCCCAGGATAAGAGGTATATGGTATTTTTAAATGCCCATCAAAAAAGTTGCACTCTGTGACCTAATGTGATTAAACAAAATTATAGTTAATGAATAACAGAAAGATATTGGCTCCACCTTTGACAACCGCACTAAGTCTGCCGCATGTATAAATGTTGCTAGTGGATTATTAGTCAGTCTTTTTTGATCCACAAGTTTGTCTTCAACAGCTATGCCAGTCCTCCCATGTACCCGTCCAAAGCTGGTGGCTACTATTCCAAGCAGACTGGATACGTCAGCCCGCCAGTGAACCCTTCCAAGGATGGTGTATACGTCAACACTCCCTTCTACCCTTCCAAAGATGGTGTATATGTCAGCCCGACAGTGTACCCTGCCAAGGATGGTGGGTATCCTTCCAAGCAGACTGGATATGTCAGCCCGCCAGTGAACCCTTCCCAGGATATGAGGTATATTGTAGTTTTAAATGCTCAATGGTAAAGTTACAATCTCCAACCTGTATAGAAATGTTGCTGCTCTACTATCAAACAGTCTTTTACATCACAACCATTCTCCTTAAGGTACGACAGCCCTCCCTTGTATCCTTCCAAGCAGACTGGATACATCAGCCCTCCAGTGAACCCTTCCCAGGATAGGAGGTATATTGTAGTTTTAAATGCTCAACGGTAAAGTTAGTTTGTGACCTGTGTATATACATGTTGCTGCTCTACTATCAAACAGTTTTTTTGCATAACAAGCCTTTCTCCTTCTCCATAAGGTATGTCAGCCCTCCTGTGAACCCTTCCAAGCAGACTGGATATATCAGTCCTCCTGTGAACCCTTCCCATGATAGGAGGTATATTGTAGTTTTAAATGTCCAACAGTAAAGTTACAATCTCCAACCTGTGTGTATGTATATAAATGTTGCTGTTTCTCCTTCTCCATCAGCCCTTCTGTGTACCCTTCCAAGGATGGTGGGTATCCTTCCAAGCAGACTGGATATGTCAGCCCGCCAGTGACCCCTTCCAAGGATGGTGTTTACATCAGCACTCCCTTCTACCCTTCCAAAGATGGTGTATATGTCAGCCCGACAGTGTACCCTGCCAAGGATGGTGGGTATCCTTCCAAGCAGACAGGATACATAAGCCCTTCTGTGTACCCTTCGAAAGATGGTGGCTACCCTTCCAAGGATGCAAGGTATATTGTAGTTTTAAATGCCAACAATAGCTAATGTCTTTTTAGCAATTGTTGACTGATAGGACTTTCTCAGTTAATTTAGGACTTTTTTCTTCTACTGCGACCCCCTTTTACTAGTGAGGTACCCCAAGGGTCTGTTTTAGGTCCTTTATTGTTTTCTCTGTACATGTTGCCCTTTGGATCCATTCTCCGCAAACATAATGTGTCTTTTCATTGCTATGCTGATGTTCAGATTTATCACCCTTTGAAAATGAACTTTAAAGACTCTGCAAAAAATGTTCTTGCTTGTCTAAATGAAATTAAGACTTGGATGAGTCTTAGTTTCCTGAGTCTTAATGACAGTAAGACAGAAGGTATAGTGTTTGGGCGTGTAGAATGTTATGCTGACTGTATTGCTGCTCTACCCCCATCCCTGGGTTTAAAAAAACTGCTCTGTCATTAAGAGCCTTGGTGTCATGTTTGACAGAGATTTTAAATTTGAAAAGCAAATTGGCTCTGTAGTCAAAGGTGCCTTCTTCCAGCTGAGACTTCTGGCCAAGGTAAAACCTTACCTCTCTCCCAGTGACCTGGAGAAGGTTATTCATGCCTTCATTTTCTCAAGACTGGATTATTGCAATTCACTGTATGTAGGTTTAGACCAGCGCTCGCTGCGTCGCCTGCAGCTTGTACAGAACTCAGCTGCTTGTCTTCTGACAGGCACAAAGAAGCGGGAGCACATAACCCCCTGTTCTGGCCTCCCTGCACTGGCTTCCGGTCCACTTCAGAATAGATTTTAAGATCCTGATGTTTGTTTTTAAAGTTTTAAATGGTATGGCCCCCGTGTACTTGGCGGAACTCATACAGGTCCATAGACCAAGCAGAGCTCTGAGGTCTGCAAACAGCTTATTTCTGGATGTGCCAAACAGCAGGCTTAAAACTAAAGGCGATCGTGCATTCTCCGTGGTTGCCCTGAAACTTTGGAACTGCTTACCACACCATATTCACTCATCTGAGTCTCTGGAAACCTTCAAGTCCACTCTTAAAACTCAGCTTTTTTCACAGGCTTTTACGTTTTAATTAATTGTTTTGTGTCATTGCTGTAAGTGTTTTTTTAATGTGTGCTGTTGTATTTTAATTTATGTATTTTATGTAAAGCACTTTGGTGAATTTAGGTTCTTATAAGGTGCTTTATAAATAAAAGTGACCTTGACCTTAATGTGCATAACAGCCAGATATTGGATCCACTTTTGACAACCGCACTAAGTCTACCACATGTATAAATGTTGCTACTGGATTATTAGTCAGTCTTTTTTGATCCACAATTTTGTCTTCAACAGCTATGGCAGTCCTCCCATGTACCCTTCCAAAGATGGTGGCTACTATTCCAAGCAGACAGGATATGTCAGCCCGCCAGTGAACCCTTCCAAGGATGGTGTATACGTCAGCACTCCCTTCTACCCTTCCAAAGATGGTGTATATGTCAGCCCAACAGTGTACCCTGACAAGGATGGTGGGTATCCTTCCAAGCAGACAGGATACGTAAGCTCTTCTGTGTACCCTTCCAAAGATGGTGGCTACCCTTCCAAGGATGCAAGGTATATTGTAGTTTTAAATGCCAACAATAGCTAATGTGCATAACAGCCAGATATTGGATCCACCTTTGACAACCGCACTAAGTCTGCCGCATGTATAAATGTTGCTACTGGATTATTAGTCAGTCTTTTTTGATCCACAAGTTTGTCTTCAACAGCTATGACAGTCCTCCCATGTACCCTTCCAAAGATGGTGGCTACTATTCCAAGCAGACTGGATATGTCAGCCCGCCAGTGAACCCTTCCCAGGATATGAGGTATATTGTAGTTTTAAATGCTCAACGGTAAAGTTACAATCTCCAACCTGTATAGAAATGTTGCTGCTCTACTATCAAACAGTCTTTTGCATCACAAGCCTTTCTCCTTCTCCATAAGGTACGACAGCCCTCCCTTGTACCCTTCCAAGCAGACTGGATACATCAGTCCTCCTGTGAACCCTTCCCATGATAGGAGGTATATTGTAGTTTTAAATGTCCAACAGTAAAGTTACAATCTCCAACCTGTGTGTATGTATATAAATGTTGCTGTTTCTCCTTCTCCATCAGCCCTTCTGTGTACCCTTCCAAGGATGGTGGGTATCCTTCCAAGCAGACTGGATACGTCAGCCCGCCAGTGAACCCTTCCCAGGATAGGAGGTATATTGTAGTTTTAAATGCTCAACGGTAAAGTTAGTTTGTGACCTGTGTATATAAATGTTGCTGCTCTACTATCAAACAGTCTTTTGTATCACAAGCCTTTCTCCTTCTCCATAAGGTACGTCAGCCCTCCCTTGTACCCTTCCAAGCAGACTGGATACAGCAGCCCTCCCGTGAACCCTTCCCAGGATAGGAGGTATATTGTAGTTTTAAATGCTCAACGGTAAAGTTAGTTTGTGACCTGTGTATATAAATGTTGCTGCTCTACTATCAAACAGTCTTTTGTATCACAAGCCTTTCTCCTTCTCCATAAGGTACATCAGCCCTCCTGTGAACCCTTCCAAGCAGACTGGATATATCAGTCCTCCTGTGAACCCTTCCCATGATAGGAGGTATAGTTTAGTTTTAAATGCTCAACGGTAAAATTAGTTTGTGACCTGTGTATATAAATGTTGCTGCTCTACTATCAAACAGTCTTTTGTATCACAAGCCTTTCTCCTTCTCCATAAGGTACGTCAGCCCTCCCTTGTACCCTTCCAAGCAGACTGGATACAGCAGCCCTCCCGTGAACCCATCCCAGGATAGGAGGTATATTGTAGTTTTAAATGCTCAACGGTAAAGTTAGTTTGTGACCTGTGTATATAAATGTTGCTGCTCTACTATCAAACAGTCTTTTGTATCACAAGCCTTTCTCCTTCTCCATAAGGTACATCAGCCCTCCTGTGAACCCTTCCAAGCAGACTGGATATATCAGTCCTCCTGTGAACCCTTCCCATGATAGGAGGTATAGTTTAGTTTTAAATGCTCAACGGTAAAATTAGTTTGTGACCTGTGTATATAAATGTTGCTGCTCTACTATCAAACAGTCTTTTGTATCACAAGCCTTTCTCCTTCTCCATAAGGTACGTCAGCCCTCCCTTGTACCCTTCCAAGCAGACTGGATACAGCAGCCCTCCCGTGAACCCATCCCAGGATAGGAGGTATATTGTAGTTTTAAATGCTCAACGGTAAAGTTAGTTTGTGACCTGTGTATATAAATGTTGCTGCTCTACTATCAAACAGTCTTTTGTATCACAAGCCTTTCTCCTTCTCCATAAGGTACATCAGCCCTCCTGTGAACCCTTCCAAGCAGACTGGATATATCAGTCCTCCTGTGAACCCTTCCCATGATAGGAGGTATAGTTTAGTTTTAAATGCTCAACGGTAAAATTAGTTTGTGACCTGTGTATATACATGTTGCTGCTCTACTATCAAACAGTTTTTTGCATAACAAGCCTTTCTCCTTCTCCATAAGGTATGTCAGCCCTCCTGTGAACCCTTCCAAGCAGACTGGATACATCAGTCCTCCTGTGAACCCTTCCCAGGATATGAGGTATATTGTAGTTTTAAATGCTCAACGGTAAAGTTACAATCTCCAACCTGTATAGAAATGTTGCTGCTCTACTATCAAACAGTCTTTTGCATCACAAGCCTTTCTCCATAAGGTACGACAGCCCTCCCTTGTACCCTTCCAAGCAGACTGGATACATCAGTCCTCCTGTGAACCCTTCCCATGATAGGAGGTATATTGTAGTTTTAAATGTCCAACAGTAAATCTCCAACCTGTGTGTATGTATATAAATGTTGCTGTTTCTCCTTCTCCATCAGCCCTTCTGTGTACCCTTCCAAGGATGGTGGGTATCCTTCCAAGCAGACTGGATACGTCAGCCCGCCAGTGAACCCTTCCAAGGATGGTGTATACGTCAGCACTCCCTTCTACCCTTCCAAAGATGGTGTATATGTCAGCCCAACAGTGTACCCTGCCAAGGATGGTGGGTATCCTTCCAAGCAGACAGGATACGTAAGCCCTTCTGTGTACCCTTCCAAAGATGGTGGCTACCCTTCCAAGGATGCAAGGTATATTGCAGTTTTAAATGCCAACAATAGCTAATGTGCATAACAGCCAGATATTGGATCCACCTTTGACAACTGCACTAAGTCTGCCGCATGTATAAATGTTGCTACTGGATTATTAGTCAGTCTTTTTTGATCCACAAGTTTGTCTTCAACAGCTATGACAGTCCTCCCATGTACCCTTCCAAAAATGGTGGCTACCATTCCAAGCAGACAGGATATGTAAGCCCTACCATGTACCCTTCCAAAGATGGTGGCTACTATTCCAAGCAGACTGGATACGTCAGCCCACCAGTGAACCCTTCCCAGGATAGGAGGTATATTGTAGTTTTAAATGCTCAACGGTAAAGTTAGTTTGTGACCTGTATATACAAATGTTGCTGCTCTACTATCAAACAGTCTTTTGCATCACAAGCCTTTCTCCTTCTCCATAAGGTATGTCTGCCCTCCTGTGAACCCTTCCAAGCAGACTGGATACATCAGCCCTCCTGTGAACCCTTCCCAGGATAGGAGGTATATTGTTGTTTTAAATGCCCAACAGTAAAGTTACAATCTCAAACCTGTGTGTATATAAATGTTGCTGTTTCTCCTTCTCCATAACGTACATCAGCCATCCAGTGTACCCTTCCAAATCTAATGGTGGTATGAAGATGCAGGGGATGGGAGCTGACTCTGGGAAAGGATCTGGTAGTAAAAATATGATAATGCAGGAGATATCTCAGCCTTCAGTAGCTTCCTCTTACATCATCCAGTCCAGCAACAACTTCCAGCGCTCAAAAGATGTCCTTACCCACATCAACTACTCCCCAGAAGCACAGGCCTTCGACGAAGAAAGCGTGTCATCAGGGAAAGGGTTCCAAAGGGGGAATGAAGGGACATTGAGGTTAGAAGGCAATCTTTAGTTATCAAATCTACTTGCTTATGTCAATATTGTTTGCAGACTCTAACTTTGAGGTTAGAAGGCATACTAAGTTATATCTTCCATGTATTTGACTTGAGGACTAACTTTTTTTTTTTTTTTTTTTTTTTTTTTTTTTTTTCTCTCTTATGCAGGGTGAACTTGGTGACTAAGGGACATTAAGGTAAGAATTTATTTTGAACATGTAAAGGAGAACCGAAAATATCATACAGAAAATAATGATGCACAAAGCATAGTTGGATCCACGAAAGACAAATACTTGATTGTAACACGAGTGGGAAGAAGTTTACTTAATCCCACCCCTTCTCTGTAACTCATTTTAATTAAGCTTCCTTTGTCATTATTAACATTTTCATTTATTAAATCTATCTATATATTTTAATGTATACTAATATATTCTTTTCAACAAATATCTATAGTTGCCAAATATCATGCTAACTTCAATATTCTTGTTTACAGACTAGGTTAACTTTTAGTACCTTGACTTGTTCTGACTGCCAAGCTTTCTGCACTCAAAACATGTCCAAGGTACTGAAAGTTAATAATGTTTAAGTAAATTCACAATAGCTTAAATGACCCTCTTTTGGCTCTTCAATCTAACTGACATCTGCTTATGCTTTATGTCCCACAAGCCCGGTCTGAGCTGGGAAAGACAGCTTTTAGCTTCAGTGCCCCTGACTCCTGGAACAACTTACAGCAACACATTAAACTAAATAACTTCATATCCTTTAACCAATTTAAACAAACTATCTTAAATCTGCCAAACTCTACCTTTAACTGTTTTAATTAGGCTATATTGTACTTTCACCCATTTCATTTTAATTGCTGCCACTCTTCACCACTGTGTAAATGTTTCAATTGTTTTTCTCTTCACCTGTTGTTGTGTATTTGCATTGAATATTGTTTTTCCTTTGAATCTGTTTGATCTCGACCTCATTGTAAATGAGGGTCAGCCCTCAATTGGTCTCTTGAGGATAAATAAAAGTTAAATGAAATGAAACATCAGAACTAACCTTTTCCTTGTGTTGCAGGGTAAACTTGGTGACCAACTGTACTTCAGCCTTCCTGGTGTTTGTAAATTAATAAAAACAAAATTTATTTATAATACTTGACTGTTGTGCCTTTATTTCCAACTACGTAGCCTACGTTCGCAAAGCAGAACTGAGTCTGTATATTTAAATTCTTTTCAAGGGTTTGAGTATTCATCTTTGACCTCTTTGGTTATTTTCATGACATCAAATTTGATAGCCCATCTGGACAGCTCAAGAGACAAATTTTCCATTGGTTGGCCGGTCAGTTATCCCAAAAACAAAACCCATTGAATTTGTATTGAGAGATGTGCAGCCTTATTTTAATTGGGATTTTTGCTAAAACATATAATTATTTTTTTATAAAATCCAGTTAACATTTTATTGACGCAATAAATAAAAGTTAAAGGGGAGAGAGAAATGCACTCTTATTAAAAATATATATTTCAAATCAAATGGATAATTAGCTGTGATATAAGCTGGACTTTATCCTACAAGAAATATTGAACAGTTTTAAGTTTCATAAATAAAAACCGTTACAACTCATGTCTGTTAGAGGAGACACAATTTTAAAAACGGTAAGGAAATTCTGACGAGACATACTCACGGTTAGCCTGGCATTCCCAGACCTGCCACTAGGCGCTGGCAAATTAAATTTGCTGCGCGTGTTGGTCTGGAGACGCTCCGTTGAAGCTTATCAAGACTACCAGAAATCTGGTATAACGTTTCAATTGGTTCTATCTAATATGGGCGGACCAGCCCTATGTATGGTGCTCTGGGGCGGACGTAACCGGATGACGACACATGCTGCGACTATAAGTCCTGATGGTAAACAAACAACATATGATAACAATAACAATGATGGATGCGGATGCGTTGTTCGAAACAGCTTTGGCCTCAACGCTAAAGGACTTGGACTTAGCTTTTTCTTTGAAAGATGAACAGAAGACGGCACTCACATCGTTCGTTAGCAAGAAAGATGTCTTTGCTGTTCTGCCGACCGGGTACGGAAAAAGTTTAATTTACCAGTTAGCTCTGTTCATTGCTCTGATTGGTCGTAGGGCTATCCAATGCATGTAGTGGTATTTAAAAAGGGTGTGTTCGTGCCGGCTCTGTTGCCGCCCCTTGAGTTGGGAATTATATTGATCGTCGCCAGACCCTCTATCGTTCAAGATATCAGGGTCAGGATTTCCAGGCTAACTCACGGTCTTATTGAGAATAATATTTTATTTTCTATTATCTTATCGCTGTATCAACAGTGGTCTGCCATATTAAAGGTGGTTTAATTGATCTTATGGCCACAATAAGTACCTTTACCAAACCCTTATTGCATGTAGGAAATGTCATCACTCAGAAGTAGCTAAGGGAAAATCCACCATCTAAAGACGAATGGATCGCAATTACCGAAATAAGCTGTATTGAGAGACTGACCTTTGCCTACATTTTTTTTTTTTTAATCGCGTTAAATGGTTTGTATTACAGGGAGTTTTCTCAGCCGAACTAAGGGTCTAAAGGTGCCAACACACTGCGGCGGTTGGCTGCGCGAATCCCAGGTTCTGCGCCGCGTGATCATATTGTGTCCGCCGCCCGACCAGAGAAGCCTTCTCTACTCTGGGGACATGCTGGGTTAGGGTTAGACCAGAGTAGCCTTCTCTACTCTGGGGACATGCTGGGTTAGGGTTAGACCAGAGCAGCCTTCTCTACTCTGGGGACATGCTGGGTTAGGGTTAGACCAGAGCAGCCTTCTCTACTCTGGGGACATGCTGGGTTAGGGTTAGACCAGAGTAGCCTTCTCTACTCTGGGGAAATGCTGGCGCTGGTGCTAACCGGACTAAACCGGTGCTGAGAGCACCAGTCTGGTGTGCTGATGGTGCTTTACCCAAGCTAACCGGTGCTAACTTGGTTCATAAAGCAAAACTGATAGCTGCACACAGCAGGCAACAGACACAGAGGCTATTCACAGAACTTATGGGAGCAAACTGTGACTATTATGTTTTCATCAATCATAATTTCCTCTGTCCGTCGTCCCGAAGCGAGTGACGTCGGGAGGAGCTCAACGCTGAATGGCTATCGCGGCCGGCGGCAAAAATTCCAATATTTTCAACTCGCGCGGCGCGCAAAAAACATTGACTTTCTATGTAAACTTGCCGCGTGGCGGTGTGCAGTGTTGGCACCTTAATGGCAGAGGAATAGATAGATGTGGGTCAAGCCTATGGACAACTATGTGCTGCCACCTTGTGGCCAAAACACTGCGGTGCACCCTCACCTCTCTAGGTGGGCGTTTTTAAGCGCCAGGTTGAAACCCGGATGGGACCCCGACGCGTCCTTTAAAACGAGCTCCGCGACGTCCATTCTTCCTCTCTCTGGTTCGGCTCTCAGCTGACTAATATAGAGACAAAACAGCGTTGTACAACCAACAGGATTTTCCTCCGTCCTGAAAAACAGCTCTACCACGTTTTTCTACAAAGGCTTTCACCTGCGGCCGCGGTGACTCCCAGAATAACAAAGTGCTTTGTTAACGTCCTGTGTCCATTGTTTGCGTTCATTCTGAAAAACAAAAAGTAGCCCTGAGTTCCGAGGTATTTCTAACCATACTAAATCTGTCCACATGAATCGGGAAATCCTAAATCTTTTTTTCTACCAAATTAATAGTAGAAAGTATGCGATTCGGAACGCAACGAAAGTAAAAAAAATAAATAAAAGATGGTTTATTTATCATATGCACATTAACAATTACAGCAGCAGTCATTGGCAATGAAACTCTTGGGTCCCAAGTGTACGTGTGCGTGTGTGTGTGTGTGTGTGTGTGTGTGTGTGTACGTGCGTTGGCAATGGGTTTCAGGCTCCCTTCAACAATGCAACATAAAATAACAAATGTAAAATATCAGTTTGAGATTGTGTGAACTTGCTTGAAAAGAAATGATATTGGAAAGACATACAAATGCGATAATACAACGACACGGTTACATATAAATGCTGTCTGCTGTGAAAGCTGCCCGTTCCACTTGAGCTGTGAAGTGCTGCCGCTCAAAAAACAATGACATACATTTGAAGGAAGAGAGTAGACAATAAATATTTTATATTGTTTCACCATTGCTGTTAGTAATCAATGTCCTCCTGTTTGTTCCTTTCGGAGAAAAAAAAATATTAAACTGGATATAATTTGACGTAGAAACTATTTTGGAGACAAAAATGCAATATAAAATAATTAAAATACAGCTCCGGAAAACATTAAGAGACCAGACCAGTCTGGATTTTTCTTAAGTCTTCATCTCTACATTACTTATTGAAAATGCTCTTTAATGACAGAAAATGTATTGGAATTTGGTAGAAATGTTGTCAGCAGTTTGTGAAAATACAACCAAAATGTTCATTATAATCAAACATATTCCTGTAAATAGTAAAACAAGAGAGACTGAACATTTGGAGTAGCCTGGCTCCGCCCGCCCGCCTACTTCCGGCCAAATTTTATTTTCCCTTCAGTAGTCAGTCTGGGTGTACAGCCCATTTCCCAGTTTTGCCGGAGATTCGACAGCCGGTCCAATCAGCGAACAGAGCGAGTGGCTGAGAGCGATGAAGTCGAAGTCGCGTTCCAGTTTCAGTTGCCAGAAGCCGGCTCATGACACACGTGACGACCAAAGGTTGTGCGATTGGTTGGCTAATCCAGAGTGGCAATTGGCAGATCCAATAGTTTTAAACTTTAACAGACACCCGCCTCCATGAGTGAACGTTTGCCAATTACAGCACTGCCAGACCTTCTGTACAAATGAAATGAAGTACGATGGTCTGGTAGCACCAGGCTACATTTGGAGTGGTCTCTTGATTTTTTTCCAAAGCTGTAGAAATATCACTTTGTCATTGTGTGAACTTGCTGGAAAAGACACGATATTTGAAAGACAGATAAAAATGTGATAATACAATGGCAATGGTTTTAAAACGACATGGTCTCTGCAGTAAATGCTGCCGGTTCCACTTTAGCTGTGAAGTGCTGCGGCTTGTCATGTAATTCCTTGCGCTAATAGCTTTGGCTGATTGCGTGAGTGGACTATCTATCCACGCCGGATTGTCAAGGATCTCTTATGTTTTAAACAACTACAGGTTTAGAAACAAGACATTATATGACCAGTAGCAGTCTGACAAGGCAAAGAAACACGCACACACGCACACACACACACACACACACTCACACACACACACGCACACCCCATCAAGCTGTGACTTTGCCTTTCAAAGGAAGACTGAAGCAAGCCAGAGAAAAGTTGCGCGTCAACTTCTATCAACATAAATTATAGCACAAAGTTTCAAAACAGTTTTGGGTTCAAAGCAGTGTCTACATGGGGGGCACTCCTCGTGTAGTGTAGGTTGGATAAGTGGCAAATGAAGGAAAAATAATGTAAGCAAATGTCAAGAAGTATTTAAGAAATATTTAATATTCACTTGAGTTGCAGTGATTGTTTTATGGTTACAGGATTGAATAAATGTTTATGGTTTTAAGTTAACACAACCAAATGTACTCACAGTAAAATTGATAATTTCACATTCAAAGCAAAGAGTTATTACTGCACAGCATAGCATCAAGTGTAAATAGAGTACAGTCCTCTTCACAGCAGACCCGGGTTAGAATCCAGCCCGGGTCGTTCTCTGCATGTCATTCCCCTCTCTATCTGTCTGTCTGTCTGTCTGTCTGTCTGTCTGTCCTCTTCACAGCAGACCCGGGTTAGAATCCAGCCCGGGTCGTTCTCTGCATGTCATTCCCCTCTCTGACACATTTCATTTCTGTCTCTACACACTGTCAAATAAAGCAGAAAAATGCCAAAAGAAATATTATCACATCAACAGAGCCTCTGAATGAAAACTAAATGGGATGAGACGGATATAAAAGCAAGAGGCAAGATCAAGGAGCCATGTTAGGATGAAATAAATAAGTTAAAGTATGTCCCAATTATAGAATAATGCATCCTAACTAGATTAATTTTATGATCAGATTTAGTAGAATAGAAAAAAGAAAGAGTATGTGATTTGGAACGCTGGGTTAGTGGAAAACCGAAAAAAATGCAAGTAGAATAGAGACCGTACCATGTAGTGTTAAATAGCCATAAGACATTGGTTGTGTTCCGAATCGCATACTTTCTACTGTATAGTATGTAGAAAAAACATTTAGGATGTCCCGATTCTTGTGGCCAGATTTAAGATGGTTAGAACTAAGTACCCGGATGTCCTACTTCATGCGGCCAAGATTGTTAGTGTTGAAAACTGCATCCTATTTGGGCGATTCTGACCCACAATCCAGTGCGCACGTGAAGTGACGTCACATCGACGAAGCCTCCATATGAAAACAAACGGGGATGCGACGGATATAAAAGCAAGAGGCAAGATCAAGGCGCAATGTTATGATGAAATAAGAGAGTAAAGTATGTCCCAATAGTATGCCTACTGCATCCTAACTAGATTATTTTTATCGTCGGATGTAGTATGTAGAATAGAGAAAAGAAAGAGTATGAGATTTGGAACGCTGGGTTAGTGGAAAACTGAAAAAAATGTGAGTAATAGAGACTGTACCATGTAGACAGAGGTGAAAACACACACACACACACACAGGGGCATATACACACACACATACACTTAATATCTCAATTCCCTCCTCATCTGGTGCCTTTGTGTCCACTCTACCGCTTCAATCAGGAGCTCATTATTCAGAAGGGAGTGTGTGTGTGCGCCTCTTGTCCAGTCAGATCTGCTGATTAACTCAAATCATTTTGTCTTCATCACTCTCTTCATCTCTCTCCTTACTTTTGCATTTGCTTTTATTATAGATACAGTTATCGGTTGTTCCTGGGTGTACACGGAAGAGGATTAGGGCCACAAATGGGTGAGCCTACCCATGACAAAGGCATTAAGAAAAACTATATAAAAAAAGCATTGTTGTACACTTATGGTCTCGTTTGCTGTTACATGTCATTTATGATCATCAGAGGAAAAATGAGACTGTTTCAGAAATATTTAAAAGTTCCTCGTAGCGACTTTATTGGTCTTGGTTGGAGTTATTTATAATACAAAAATCAAATGCAGCAATCAGTTTCCAGTTTATTTGCAAAACAGAATAGTGTGAAAGTTGATCGCTGTGGTTCTATAAAAAGATAAAAACAATTTGTACATTTAAAATAATCAGGGCATGCTCATGGTGTAGTGGTTAGACCCCCCCCCCCCCAACCCGCCCCCCCATCCATAGAGTCTCAGTCCTCTTCACAGCAGACCCGGGTTAGGATCCAGCCCGGGTCGTTCTCTGCATGTTATTTCCCTCTCTGACACATTTCATCTCTGTCTCTCCAAAAAACCTGTCTAACAAAAAAAAAATATTTAAAAAAAATTCAGCCTTAAAATCACGTTAAATGTAATTATAATTATTTTTTAAACATTACTTTTTGGCATTTTCAAGCTTTACTAGACAGTACAGAGTTGAAATGGGGAGACAGACAAAGAGAGAGAGAGAGGGAGAGAGAGAGGGGGGGATGACCTGCAGTAAAGGTCCACTGGTCAGATTTGAACCCGCGACCACTGCAACGAAGGCCTGAGCCGATATGGTACGCGCTCTATCCAAAACGCCACCAGGGCGACATGTTAAAAGTCATTATTTACACATTCAAGTTCACGTCGAATCCTGATGAATCCATTGGTTCAGTTGTACATGGTCATGTGGAGCCACTGCAACCAATCAGAGAACAGGACACATTCAGGTTAATCACTAGTAAAGATCAAAGGTCAAACATGTACATTTAGGTGTGTGTGTGTGTGTGTGTGTGTGTGTGTGTGTGTGTGTGTGTGTGTGTGTGTGTGTGTGTGTGTGTGTGTGTGTGTGAGTGTGTGTGTGTGTGTGTGAGTGAGTGTGTGTATCTTAAGATGCGATACTGCATCCAAAAACATCATTGTTTCAAGCACTAGTCAATATTAAAATGTGTGTATCTAGCTTCCATAACATGTCTTCTTCCATAATGTACATTCAGGTGTTTATTTGACTAAACTTTGTTTGTTTGTGTCTGTATATTTCTCCTATACAACCATCTTTAACGGACATTATCTCAACAATTTCTTCAATATTCTGAACCAAAAATCTACAACTTCTAAAGCACTTACATCAACTAAACTTTCCATAATCATTCTCAGCACTATTCTGAAGGTTATTACAGAAGGATTTGTTCAAATGTTGTTCACTGTCTGATTTATGAGACATTTTCCTCTTAAAAACATCAGGAAAATGCATTTGAAAGACCTGTACATGGTATTTTTCTCTATTTAAACGATTAAAAAAGGCCTGTATCCAAAATCTGTTCACACCTGTTTGTAGTTGACGGTTACGGTTCCCATGCCAACTGCGTCAAACGCTTGGAATTTGTCTAAAGAAAAATAAAGAAAAACGTAAGCCTTAAGACCAAAAAGCTGATTAGTTTAAGTCACGTGGAAAGACCATGAATAGGTTAATGTTAATTCACTTATGGCAATATCTTTAGCTTTAGTTTATTTCAGACATATCTAAATAATACAAAAAACGTCAAAGAATCACACATAAATGTTCAAATTAGTGCACGTGCGCACACACACACACACACACACACACACACACACACACACACACACACACACACACACACACACACTTACGGATCATGCTTTCCAGTTTCATGACCAGATAGAGGAACCCTGGGTAACTGACGGTCAGATCCGGCTCTGTGTATCTGAGTCCAACCAGCTGCATCACCATGTCATCCACCGTGATTCCTGTTAACACACACACACACACACAAGCAGAGACACACACACACACACACACACACACACACACACACAGAAAGGCAGGCAGGCAGGCAGACACAAATAACACACACACACACACACAAGCAGAGACACACACACACACACACACACACACACAGAAAGGCAGGCAGGCAGGCAGACACAAATAACACACACACACACACACACACACAAACACAGAAAGAGAGAGAGAGAGAAACACAGGCACGCACATTTTTTAAGAATAAAGTTGCAGTTTACTACTGTAGAAAAAAAATCTGAACAATACGTCGGTCAAACTTTTTTGTCAAATGGCTATTTCTGAAATTTGGATATAGAAATAAAAACTTGTTTTTTCTTAAGATTTTTTTTGTCACTTTCATGCTTTATTGATAGTGTAGAGACAGAGTTGAAATGGGGCAGAGAGGGGAGTGACATGCAGAGAACGACCGCAGGCTGGAATCAAACCCGGGTCCGCTGCTGGCCGAGGCCCATGGGGGGGGGGGACGCCCTACCAACTGAGCTAAGGGCGCCCCAATAAAAACTGATTTGATTTGAAAAAAAAAAAGTACAGGTGAAGACGTTTGAGAGAGATGATTTGGCTCCACCCGGTGGTCAGATTTGGTAACAGCATGTTCCACCTCAATGATAAAGTTTGGGTGTGATTTAGTGAGTCTGTCTGTCTGTCTGTCTGTCTGTCTGTCGGTCTGTCTTTCTGCCTTTCTGTCTTTCTGCCTTTCTGTCTGTCTGTCTGTCCGTGTGTAAGTATGTCTGTCTGCCTGTCTGCCTGTCTGCCTGCGTGCGTGCGTGCGTGCGTGAAAGTCTGTCTGTCTGTCTGTCTTACCTGCTGCCTTCAGAGCTGGAGCCACTTCTTGATATTCCAGGTGATGAGTTTTATTCTTGTCAAAAACCAGGAAAATGTCCTGAAGAGACAAAAAAACAATACATTCAAGAGTTCATCTTTTTCTAAGCATAAATTGCTCACCAGGTTATTCATGAATGAAAGGGTGAAGTGTGTGTGTGTGTGTGTGTGTGTATGAGTGTGAGTGTGAGCGTGAGTGTGAGTGTGAGTGTGAGTGTGTGTGTGTGTGTGTGTGTGAGTGTGTGTGTGTGCGTGTGTGTGTGTGTGTGTTTGTGTGTATATTCTTCTCACCGTCCATCTCCTGATTTTCTCCCACAGACTCCAGAACTCTGGCCAGTTGAGCTGAGCAGAGCCCTGGCCCTGAGAACACTACAGTCAAGGCAATACATGATACACTGTGTATGTCCTATACAAAATAAATAAAATAATTATAATAATTAAAAAATAATAATAATAGTATATAAATATAAATGTATACTGCATATATATACATAGATATATTATATATCCGATACACGTTTTTAAAAAAATGTTATCGTTAATATTTATTATTTTACAGTACAGACAATAATCTTAAAATTTAAATTTAAATTTTTTTTCACCTGTGAGGATCAATTTTATTTTCAATGTTATATATAAAATATATAATATATAACATATTGCTGGAATATTTTCAAAATTGCGGGACAATAGCAACAACCATTTAATATGTGTTACGTTTTAATTGGAATTGAATCCTCATTTCCTCAGAGTCAGAATAAACAACATCAGTTTGCTTCAAACTTATCTCTACTTAAAGGTGCAGTGTGTAATATGACATCATCAAGAAAGTTCTACAAAGTTCTAGAATGCAACGCTCCCTGGGTAACCCCAACCCCCTTTAGAATAATAACAGAAGCTACAGTGGCCTTCAAGGACAAGAACAATTCTAAATTTTAAACAATGCACCTGATGACATTCCAACTATGACACTTCCAAAATGGCGGTGACAAGGCCTTGGTCCAAAGTATGGAGAAATATGGACATATATGAGACCCTTTCTAAGGAAAAAAATTATAATTCTAAAAAAAGAAATCAGCTATTATGCACTAAATTACTATTAAAAAACATACTCATGGATATTTTAATTATTTTCTACAAAATCTGCTAGGAAATAAAACCCAAAATTCTACACACTGCAGCTTTAAGTCTTCAAAAACCCATTAACACTTTTCAAGGACTTATTTCTCTAAACATCTGAGTCAGTTGAAGGATACGTCCATGAGCACCACCATGCTCTTACAGTGCTCCAGAGCCAAGTTCCTCTCACTGCCGGCCAGCGCTGGAAAACAAGAGAAACATCCTCAGACATTTTACATGCAAACGTTAGATTTTAAATGTTATGTATAGCAATAAACTGGTGAATTCTGAACCGAGAGATTATGTTACATATAGACTTTTTTTTTTAACTCATCGTGTCTTAAATTGTTTGGGAGGCAATTTTAATCTTGTCATGTTGAGTCTTTGAAAGTATATTCATTTGATCATGAAAGAGGATAATTATCACTAACCTCCTCCCTTTATGGCCTCTGTCAGCAGGCTGTGGAGATGGACTGGTTTGCAGTATCCTTTCTGTTGACACAAAACACACGTCATAAAGTCACACATTCAGCCACTCCACTCCACTCCACTCCCCTCCACACACACACACACACACACACACACACACACACACACACCAGTCTTCACAGCTCCTTGATCATGTGACTGAGACTGTTTGTATTGGATCAGTTTACCACAGACGAAGAACAGATAATATTTGAAGATGACCACAACCTTTGAAAGACAAGTGGAACAGCTTGTACCAGGTGTGTGTGTGTGTGTGTGTGTGTGTGTGTGTGTGTGTGTGTGTGTGTGTGTGTGTGTGTGTGTGTGTGTGTGTGTGTGTGTGTGTGTCACCTTGTTGCAAGTATGTGTGTATGTGTGTGTATCTCACCTCCTTCAATGTGTGAGTGAGTGAGTGAGTGAGTGAGTGAGTGAGTGAGTGAGTGAGTGAGTGAGTGTGTTCGTGTGTGAGTGTGTGAGTGTGTGTGTGAGTGAGTGAGTGAGTGAGTGAGCGAGTGTCACCTTGCTGCAGTGCTTCTTGAACAGATGTTTGATAGCTTGAGGTGAAGGCAGAGCGACTTTGTGAGGAAACGAAACCTGCAAGGAACAATTGAAAGATTCAGAAAACAATGCTTTTAACTGTTACACACGACATGTTTATTGTTTTATTCATTATTGTTTTCACAAAACACACAAACAAAAAAATAAAAATAAATAAAAGAATTAACCATTTAAAAATTAAAAATAAATATGTAGCCTAAATAAATTATTATAATTCATCCCATGTTCTAGAAACACACACTTGGGCTCTGTGAACATGGGCATGTTGCTAGCTCTACAGTGGGCCCCCTTTTGTTTACACACCTGTTTACAGTGCCTAGGCTGTGTATTAACACTAGTCTCTTACCTCTGTTGATGAAGACGGATCCTGAGGCGCTGGTTTGTGAGCCGGACTGAAAGTAAAACATGAAAACAGATTAGAATCAAAACATTTCTGATCACAAATCCTTCAGTAAAACATCTACAAGTGAGTTAAGTTAAGTTATCTTTATTAAATGGTAAATGGACTCCACTTATATAGCGCTTTCTAGCCGATTTTCTCAGCCCCAAAGCGCTTTACATATCTTACCACATTCACCCATTCATACACACACTCATACACCGATGGTAGAAGTTGCCATGCAAGGCGCTCTCTGAACCATCGGGAGCAATTTGGGGTTCAGTGTCTCGCTCAGGGACGCTTCGACATGTGGCGGGGAGACGGGGGATCGAACCTCCGACCCTGCACTCCAGAGGCGATCTCCCTACCGACTTCGCCACTGCCGCCCTTATTAGTCAATTTATACTGGGCACACTGACACTAGTCTTTTCGCATCTCCCCTCTCAAGTGTATATGAGAAATATTTTATATGCAAATGTGTCAAATGTTAAAAAAAAGAAAGAGAGTTTAATTTATTCGTGTCCATTATGCCATGTTGTTTATAAAAATATTAAAAATAAAAGTTGCACATGACTCAAGCTGTATCGTTGCTATTTGTAGCGGCTCGACCCATGTTTCTTTTCACAATTTATATAAATAACATTGTTTCATCGCTAAAAAACTGTCACGCCCATCTATACGCTGACGACACAGTACTGTATTGCATTTCCGATTCGGTGCACCAATCTATTCAGAACCTACAAAGCTCTTTTAACACCCTGCAGGACTGTCTAGTGGACCTCAGGCTGGTTCTAAATACAGACAAAACCAAATATATGTGTTTCTCCAGAGCAAGAACTACAAATTTGAATGATTTTAATATTTTTACAAATAATGGATTTTTAATTGAAAGAGTCACAGAGTACAAATATCTCGGCATCTGGTTAGATGATATACTCACTTTTAATTTTCATATAAAAAATCTTGTTCGTCGACTACGACAAAAAATTGGCTATTTTTATAGGAACAAAACCACCTTCCCTTTATTTAGTAGGAAAAGGATTATTGAGGCAGTTTTCATGTCTGTCCTTGATTACGGTGATGTGGTTTACCGGCATGCAACACATTCATGTCTTAAACTCCTGGACTCTGTGTTTCACTCTGCTTTAAGGTTCATCACAGGAGATGCTTATGACACACACCATTGTCTTTTGTATGAAAAAGTTGGGTGGTCCTCCCTTAAAGAGAGACGTGACGCACATTGGCATGTTTTTATTTACAAAGCCTTGACCGGGAAGCTTCCTCGTTATTTAACTGAATTGCTGCAAATCTCAGATGGGCTTTATCAGACCCGCTCCACTGACATGCTTATGCTTTATGTCCCACAAGCCCGGTCTGAGCTAGGAAAGACAGCTTTTAGCTTCAGTGCACCTGACTCCTGGAACAATTTACAGCAACAAATTAAACTAAATAACTTCATATCCTTTAACCAATTTAAACAAACTATTTTAAATCTGCCAAACTCTACCTGTAACTGTTTTAATTAGGCTATATTGTACTTTCACCCATTTAATTTTAATTGCTACCACTTAATCTTCACCACTGTGTAAATGTTTCAATTGTTTTTCTCTTCACCTGTTGTTGTGTATTTGATGTATTTGCGTTGAATATTGTTTATGTATTGTTGTTTTTCCTTTGAATTTGTTTGAACTCGACACCATTGTAAATGAGGGTCACCCCTCAATTGGTCTCTCGAGGATAAATAAAAGTTAAATGAAAAAAAAAATGAAATTAAATGTTTTAAAACACCCTTTTTAGATACGTTAATTTTGGTGTAAAAGTTGCACATATAGGGGAGAATGGGGGAATCTGAGGCATCGGGTAATGTGAGCCAACCCCTGTATCTAGGCAACGGAAAACATTTGTGGTCATGTGAGATATATGTTTTCAAGCCCCTCTCATTTCCCCATGGCCCTGAAAGAGAGGACCTCATGGTGCTGTGGTAAGCATGTTTTTTTCACCAAAATAGGTATTTTGCTTGTAAAAGTAAATTTTCTTGCTGTCAACTTAATCAACTGTTGTGCAAAGCAAATGTATTCACGTAGAAAAACTTCTATCATACGTGTTGATGAACTACCAACATATAAAAACCATGTGATGATATTAGCTAAAGATTAGCCTGAAATGCTAAGAGAGGTAGTTTTTTCTCAAATTGTGGTGGTGGGGGAAAGTGAGACAAATGCTGTGGGGGAAAGTGAGCCAGTCTCACTTTCCCCCACCATGAGGCACAAGTTAAGTTTAGTCTTAAACATATTTTAATGTAATATTACATGACATATGTTTTATTTTAATGTCATACACATTGTAGAAAAGCCATCATGCCAAGGAAATACACCAGGAAGACGACCTGGGGCAACCACACGGAAAGAGCACCTTCTTATCTTTCCCTGTAACCTTCAGGGCTAGAATGTAGAGTAGGCCTAGTTGTAGAGTATGACAGGCTGATGTTATAATCCAGTTGGGTCTTCTCCTGTGTTCTGAGTCCCAGGCTGTTCTCGCTGGTTCTGATTTTCCTATGCTTTGACCCCCAGACACAAGCTGGCTCTAAGGGTCCTGTGTTCTGACCCCCAGACTGTGTTCTAATCTAACTGGTTCTATCTTTCATTTGAATCTTATTAAAACCTTTTGAATTATAATATGTTGTATTTGATTTTGTTCAGAGATACTTTCAAGTGTTTAGAAAATTTGCTTTTACTAGTCCGACATTAGTTCTGGAATGTGTGGCTAGCTTTCAGGATTCTTACTGTTACAATATGTCAATATGTTAGGATAGTTTCAGAGTGGAAAAAGTAAGTGGATCAGTTTACCCCATAGCTGGGGTAAAATGAGCCACATGACAACTTTTTTTTAAAACAATCATATTTTCACTGCCCTTTGTCTTGAAAAAATTCTGCTAATGCCCATTTCTAGGAAACATTCTGAATTAATGGGAAATGTGTAAATTTGAGTGATAAATCATTTTAGCTCGCTTAGAGGGGAGCAAATGTAAAAAGTGTCTCAGATTACCCCGTTCTCCCCTATGTTTTTTTTTTCACAATATGTTTATTGTTTTTTTTTTTACAACACACACACACACACACACACTTATAATTACACTTACCCCCTCCCCCCCCACACACACACACCTCTCTCATCCACACACACAATTACATGTTCGAAGACACCCACGTTATATCGTTGCCTTGCTCTGCCAGAACCCTTAGCAGGAATGCCCCTTGCTGATTGGCCTGCGAGGTTGAGGGAATGATGATGTAACGCCCGGGAGGCACCGCGCCCCGGAGCACGACCTCACGGTGGGAGGAGTACTGAGACGACCATCGCACCGGCTGAGCTCGATACAGGTCCTCACCTGACAGGTAGGTGTTAGTAGGGTGGGCCTGGGGGGGTAGAGATAGACAGGGGTGAGTGAGTGTGTGTGTGTGTGTGTCTGTGTGTGTGTGTGTGTGTGTGTGTGTGTGTGTGTGTGTGTGTGTGTGTGTGTGTGTGTGTGTGAGTGTGTGTGTGTGTGTGTGTGTGTGTGTGTGTGTGTGTGTGTGTCTGTGTGTGTGTGTGTGTGTGTGTGTGTGTGTGTGTGTGTGTGTGTGTGAGTGTGTGTGTGTCTGTGTGTGTGTGTGTCTATGTGTGTGTGTGTGTGTGTCTGTGTGTGTGTGTGTGTGTGTGTGGGACAGGCCTTTAAAGGGCTGTTTGAGGGTTAACACTAGGTTTTAAGGTTCAGGTATGAATTAGGTTTATGTTAGGGTTAGTGTAAGGGTTGGGGTTAGGCATTTAGTTTGGATGGTTAGGGTTAGGGTAAGGGGCTAGGGAATGCATTATGTCAATGAATGTTCTCACAAGTATAGCCGTATAAACGTGTGTGTGTGTGTGTGTGTGTGTGTACCTTGTATATGTGCAGTGTCTGTCTGTCTGTCTGTCTGTACCTTGTATATGTGCAGTGTCTGTCTGTGTGTCTGTCTGTCTGTCTGTCTGTCTGTCTATCTGTCTGTCTGTCTGTCTGTCTGTCTGTCTGTCTGTCTGTCTGTCTATCTGTCTGTCTGTACCTTGTATATGTGCAGTGCTGTGAACAGGCTGATGCCCGAGCGTCGTTGGTGTTTCTGCATCAGTGCGACGACGAACAAACACGTCGCGTCTGACTCGCTGTCGACTTCTGATACACTGAAATGGAACTGAGGATTCATATGGAACGAACCTGGGAACACACACACACACACACACACACACACAGAGAGGGAGAGAGAGATAGACAGAGAGAGAGAGAGAGAGAGAGAGAGACAGACAGACAGACAGACAGACAGGCAGAGAGAGAGGGAGAGAGAAACAGAGAAACAGAGAAACAGAGAGAGAGACAGACAGACAGAAAGACAGAGAGATAGAGAGAGAGAAAGAGAGAGAGACAGACAGACAGACAGACAGACAGAGAGAGAGGGAGAGAGACAGACAGACAGACACAGAGAGAAAGAGAGCGAGAGACAGACAGACAGAGAGAGAGAAAGACAGACAGACAGACAGACACGCAGGGGCAGGGACACAAACACACACACACACACACACACATTATTTGACAAAAATCCCTCAATGTCAAGAAAACATTATCCTTCAACCTTCTATCACCCTCAGAAGAGCCAAAAACACATGTACAAACACAACCTGGACTGTGGAAGTGTTTTTTTAACTAACTGTGAAAATGAACTTGTCTTGACTTGCTGTGAGTCCTAATGGTTCTCTAACATTCAAAAACAAACAGTCCCAAGCCTCAACATGCAGAGAGAAGAAAGATAGTGGTGGGTGGGGGGGAGCATGTTTGGTATCTTCCTCTATTCGGTTTGTATCTAAGAAAAAACAAAATGCCCCCAATTTTTTATTTATTTATTTTTTTGTTAAGGTGCACTCTGCAGTTCCAGAGGAGGGGGATTTGTTTACATTCACAGAGTCTGCAGTTAGTTTACTAAACATATTCTACTCTACACGTAAGACTAGACTATTTTTATTGCATTTTAAACCATTTTAATGTCTCAACTTTTTCCCGAATCAGATCATACTCTAAATTCTGTCTAATAAAAGCAAAAAAAATGCCAAAAAACAAAGGTTTTAAAAAATAGATGAATAAAGACAGACTTTAGTGATCATGTGACTCACTTCCTTGTCTGGGGCCTCCTGCCGTTACCCCCGGCACCCAGTTCCCATGATGCATCACTGCGGCCCAGGGTCTGACCCCGTCGCCCGGGGCAACCAGAGACTGAGTCAGGTGACACACCTCCATCGTCTCAAAGTTCTGCCGGAAATCTGAGACGGACATCCTGATAGAGAGACAGAGAGAGAGAGAAAGAGAGGGAGAGAGAGAGAGAGAGAGAGAGGGGGGAGACACAGAGAGAGAGAGAGAGAGAGAGAGGGGGAGGGAGAGAAAGAGAGAGAGAAATATTGATTGATTGATTAATTAATTGATTGGATTTATATAGCGCTTGTCAAGGCACTCAAAGCTCTTTACAGGGTTCCAGGTTCAATTCGTTCACACACAGTCATACTGGTGGTGGTAAACTACCATAGTAGCCACAGCTGCCCTGGGGCAGACTGACGGAAGCGTGGCTGCCATTCAGCGCCTACGGCCCCTCCGACCACCACCTCAAACATACAGCAGTCATACACATTCACACGAGGCAAGGTGGGTGAAGTGTCTTGCCCAGGGACACAACGACCATGACACAAGTGGCCCGGCGGGGATCGAACCGCCAACCCTAGGATCGTTGGCCAACCAGCTTTAACCACCTGAGCCACGGTCGCCCCAAATATTATTTCAATGACCACACAGCCAGGCTGGTGGAATGTGTTGTCAGTATAGCTTGCTACAGGGATTTTTATTGGAATCAGTATAAGTATTAGTGTTTATTTAAAATAGGGACATAGTACATATTGCTGGACATTTATGTAAATATGCAAGATTGTAGCCAGTGGGAGGCGCCCGTGGCACAGCGGGTAAGGGCGTTATTTTTAAAATCTCACCAGAACTCCCCGTCCTCCCGTCTGATTCTCTTCAGTCTTCTCTGCTCATCTCCGCTCACGTTGTGCCACTCTGGACTGAAAACAAACAGAACGGGGTTTTATTAATGCATTTCCATTCAGCAGTTATCCAATAATTTTTAAAATATGTCTTTAATTTGAATTTTTAAATCCTAGAAAAGCAAAAAAAAAATGCCAAAAATATATAAATACAATTTAAAAAAAACTGTGTTATTTGCTACGGACCCGTTCAAGTCGCTCCATGGCCCCTCCCACTCTCCTGTGCCCCACGGGTTCAGGATGCGGACCAAATACACAGCGCCGTATTTAGTAGTCACCTGACATGAAGGGAAAGGTGAATATAAAACAGAAACAGCCATGATGAAAATCCACTCTACAAATCCTACATGTACATTTTAGTCTTCACTAAGGGTGTTAGGATTCACCAAAGCCTCTGCTCCGTTCCGTTTGATTTTATTTATTAATTTATTTGTATTGAGATATCAATTGAGGGGTGACAATGATGTCGAGAAGCAAAAACAACAATAGATACACAATATAAAATGCAAATACATCAAATATACAACAAGCTGATAAAGAAAAAAAAAACAGTTAAACATTAAGACAGAGATATAGAATGGCTGGAATTAAAATGACATTGGTGAAAGTAGAATATAGCCTGATTAAAACAGCTACAGGTAGAGTTTGGCAGATGTAAGCTAGAATGTCTAAATCGGTTAAAGGATATGAAGGTATTCATTTTAAAAGGTGCTCTGAGCAGTGTGAAGAATGTTAAGTAAAAAAAATCACATGTTTACGCTTCAGTCTTGATTTGAGTCTGATGCCTCAGCTGAAAGAGTTTTACGCCCAAAAAAGAAGTGTTGTTCACAGCACCATTGTTCCAGGGTTAACGGCGCAATACAGATGAATATTATGTTCCATTTTACCAGGTCTGTTCTGAAAACTACCAATAATTATACACACTGCTCCTTTTAAAGCTGGGGTATGTGATTTCTGATTGGTCAAAGTTCACATGAGCTGTACACTTTGACCAATCAGAGCGAGGCTCCGATTCACTTTGGCACGACTTTGTTGGTGTAGAGCATGTCAGGGAGGGACCATAGGGGAGGGACCAAAGAGAACAAGTGGAGCGGTTGAGGTATTTGGATTCAAATCTCTATCCCAACTGCCATTTTCTCCCCAAATCCTCCACCCCAGCTTTAAGACCAAAGACATAAGAATGATGACAGAAAATTATATAATAAACTTTTGGCACATTTTTCTGCAAAAGTCAACGATCTCAACCATTCAAGTTAACAACATTACAAGGCAGAAAGTTGAGTTATGTGTGAGATGGTAGACATACCTTCTCCACAGCAGTCAGAGAGTAGGCGTGTCTGAACATGATCCCAAGACCGTTATTCTGCTCCAATGCGCCCTGAAGACAGACATACACACACAGCTTGTAAGGAGGTTTGAAATACAACAAAACCACACATTTTCTATTGAATTAAATTGGATTAAAACAACTTTATTTATCCCTGTAGAGCAATTCATTTTGAGTCAACCAGTCGCCATTTAAAACCAACTTCATGATTTATTACAGAAGGATTAATCTTTTCTTATTTTTTAACAATACCTATTGAATCGTCCTTCTACAAACCAAGACATCGTAATGTTTTGCTTGTAATGTCCGTCTTGTTTTGACTATTTTTCTAACTTAAAGGTGCAGTGTGTAATATGACATCATCAAGTAAGTTCTAGAAAGTTCTAGAATACAACGCTCCCTGGGTAACCCCAACCCTTTAGAATAATAACAGAAGCTACAGTGGCCTTCAAGGACAAGAACAATTCTACATGTTAAACAATGCACCTGATGACATTCCAACTATGACACTTTCAAGATGGCGGCACTAGGCCTTGGTCCAAAATATGCAGAAATATGGACATACATGAGACCCTTTCTAAGGGAAAAAAAAATTATTCGAACATTTTTTTTCAGCTAGTATGCACTAAATTAAATGTACTTATGGATATTATAATTACTTTCTACAAAATCTGCTAGGAAATAAAACCCCACATTCTACACACTGCAGCTTTAAATAGTTTTGTGTTCTTTCTATGTGTAATGCATCTTCACTTGGCACTCCCAATGTTGTTGTATGGGTGACTGTACAATGACAATAAAGGCTAAATTGTCTTATCTTATATTAAACCATACCTTGCTGTTGGCACAGTTGATGAGCGCTCCTTTAGCTAGCAGCCACACACACACACACACACACACACACACACACAGACAGACACACACACACACACACACACACACACACAGACACACACACACACACACACACACACACACACACACACACAGACAGACACACAGACACACACACACACACACCTTGTTATTGGCACAGTTGATGAGCGCTCCTTTAGCTAGCAGCTGTCTGAGTAGAGCTGGAAGGTCTCTGGGTAGAGAGGAGATGTTCAGAACCTCAGCCACTCCACCGGTCATGTCCACCATCGCCTCATGAGGAAAACCCATATCCAGAGCTCTGTAGCCTCCTTTCAGTCTGGGGGGGAAAGGCAAGATTTAAGAGGCTGTCTGTCTGTCTGTCTGTCTGTCTGTCTGTCTGTCTGTCTGTCTGTCCATATCCAGAGCCCGGTACCCGCCTTTGAGTCTGGGGATGGGGGGGAGGAGATTTGTGATTCAAGGAGGTGTGTGCCTCTATCTCTCTCTCCATTTCTCTCTCTCTCTCTCTCTCTGCATCGTGTGTGTGTATATGTATGTATGTGTATGTGTGTGTGTGTGTCTGTCTGCCTATCTGTCTGTCTGTCTGTCTGTCTGTCCATATCCAGAGCCCTGTAGCCGCCTTTGAGTCTGTGACATACACACACAGTAAGTAAGTAAATAAGGGCAAGATTCAAGATTATTTATATAGCATACATTAACAATTACAGCAGCACTATCCAGAGCCCTGTACCCTCCCTTCAGTCAGGGGAAAATACTTTATTGTAACATCTAAATTGCAAAACCCTTGCATGACAGTGGCAGTGTGTGTGTGTCCGTGTGTCTGTCTGTGTGTGTGTGTGTGTCTGTGTGTCTGTCTGTGTGTCTGTCTGTCTGTCTGTCTGTCTGTCTGTCTGTCTGTCTGTGTGTCTGTCTGTGTGTCTGTCTGTCTATCTATAATCACAGCAGCAGCAATTGGCAATGGAATTCTTAACACACACACACACACACACACACACACACACACACACACACAGGGAGAGAGAGACACACACAGCCACACACACACACACACACACACACACACACACACACACTCACTTGGCGTAGGCTTTCTCCAGCAGTGAGCTCCAGAACTCGTATCTGTCCGGAGAGCTGAGGTAAATCAGTCTGTTGTTATGAGTCGGCAACAAGTCGTCTATCTTCACCTCTTCCCACTGACCGTACTGCCAGAACTACAGACAGACAGACAGACAGACAGACAGACAGACAGACAGACAGACAGACAGGGAGGGAGGGAGACAGGGAGGGAGGGAGGGAGACAGATGGAGAGGGAGGGAGAGAGACAGTCAGTTATGGGGTTAGCGTGGCAGTCATCTATCTTCACCTCTTCCCACTGACCGTACTGCCAGAACTACAGACAGACAGACAGACAGACAGACAGGGAGGGAGGGAGGGAGACAGGGGGAGAGAGAGAGAAAGGGAGACAGACAGACAGACAGACAGACAGACAGACAGACAGACAGACAGACAGACAGACACACACACACACAGAGGGACACAGACATGTAGAATAGGAATTGACTATGGGGCGCCCTTAGCTCAGTTGGTAGGGCGTCCCCCCCCCCCGGGCCGGGCCCAGCAGCGGACCCGGGTTTGATTCCAGCCCGCGGTCGTTCTCTGCATGTCACTCCCCTCTCTGCCCTATTTCACCTCTGTCTCTCTGCACTGTCAATAAAGCATAAAAATGCCAAAAAAATATCTTAAAATAAAAGAAAAAAAAATAGGAATTGACTGATCTTTTTGTCTGACGTTGCAATCTAAAAACTCATTATTATTTTGAATATAATATAATTTACAAATGCCTCTCAGATCAACATAATTTATTGAATAAAGATAACAGGGAGTCTTCGTTAAACCTGCAGTGTGTAGAATTTTGGGTTTTATTTCCTAGCAAATTTTGTAGAAAGTAATTATAATATCCATAAGTACATTTAATTTAGTGCATAATAGCTGAAAAAAAATGTTTTAATTATTTTTTTTCCCTTTATAAAGGGTCTCATATATGTCCATATTTCTGCATATTTTGGACCAAGGCCTAGTGCCGCCATTTTGGAAGTGTCATAGTTGGAATGTCATCAGGTGCATTGTTTAAAATTTAGAATTGTTTTTGTCCTTGAAGGCCACTGTAGCTTCTGTTATTATTCTAAAGGGGTGGGGTTACCCAGGGAGCGTTGCATTCTAGAACTTTGTAGAACTTTCTTGATGATGTCATATTACACACTGCACCTTTAATAAAGCTCAAACCTTGTAAATAAACAAAGCTTATCGCATGTTTGGCAGCGGGTTTTTTTTCTTGAGATGATACAGGTGAGGTTTTTACCCTGAAGGTGAAGGAGCCGTTGTATCGATGCTCAAAGCTCTGGTCCAAAGGAACGACCGTCTTCAGCAGAGACGGATGGACAGACAGAGAGGCAATGGCAGACAGCAGCCAGCAGTCACCTGATGGAGAGAGAGAGGGAGGGAGATAGAGAGGGAGGGAGGGAGAGAGATAGAGAGAGATAGAGAGGGAGGGATGGAGAGAGAGAGAGGGAGGGAGGGAGAGAGGGAGAGAGAAAGGGACGGAGATAGAGAGGGAGGGAGGGAGAGAGAGAGAGGGACGGAGGGAGGGAGGGAGATAGAGAGGGAGGGAGGGAGGGAGGGAGAAAGAAAGAAGGAGGGAGGGAGGGAGGGAGGGAGGGAGGGAGAGAGGGAGGAAGGGAGGGAGGGAGGGAGGGAGGGAGGGAGGGACATAAGTTATACAGTACATAAATAGATTCAACAGAGAGGGATGAACAGACAGAGAGGCAATGGCAGACAGCAGCCAGCAGTCACCTGAGAGAGAGAGAGAGAGAGAGAGAGAGACAGACAGGGAGGGAAGAAGAGGGACAGGGAGGGAGGGAGACAGGGAGGGAGGGAGACAGGGAGAGAGAGAGACAGACAGCGAGGGAGACAGAGAGACAGACAGGGAGAGAGGGAAACAGACAGGGAGAGAGGGAGGGAGAGAGACAGACAGGGAGAGAGGGAAACAGACAGACAGACAGGGAGAGAGACAGACAGACAGACAGGGATAGAGACAGACAGACAGGGAGGGAGAGAGACAGACAGACAGACAGACAGACAGACAGACAGACAGACAGACAGACAGACAGGGAGGGAGGTAGAGAGAGAGAGACAGACAGACAGACAGACAGACAGACAGACAGGGAGACAGGGAGACAGGGAGACAGAGAGAGAGACATGGGAGACAGGGAGACAGACAGGGAGAGAGACAGACAGACAGACACACACACACACACACACCACACATTGCAGGTACAGAGAGAGAGAGAGATTAATCTTTACAGAACAGACAGAGAGGCTATGGCAGAGAGCAACCAGCAGTCACCAAGGACACAACATACATGAGTTAAGATTATCATTATTATTTTACACCACAAAATGAATGTCATGTTTTGCCAGAGTTGAGGCATTTTACGCAATGGCAGAGAGAAGCACAGTTACCTGAGGACACACAAGACAGACAGACAGACAGACAGACAGACAGACAGGGAGGGAGGGAGACAGGGAGGGAGGGAGACAGACAGGGAGACAGACAGGGAGACAGACAGGGAGATAGACAGACAGGGAGACAGACAGGGAGAGAGACAGGGAGAGAGACACAAGGGTTTAAGGGTAGGCTAGGATTATAATTTTCTTATTGGCATTTCTGCTTCTTTTTTTTATTATAAATGAATTATTTTATTTAGACAGTGTGTAGAGACAGAGATGAAATGTGTCAGAGAGGGGAATGACATGCAGAGAACGACCCGGGCTGGATTCTAACCCGGGTCTGCTGTGAAGAGGACAGACAGACAGACAGACAGACAGATAGAGAGACAGAGAACGACCCGGGCTGGATTCTAACCCGGGTCTGCTGTGAAGAGGACAGACAGACAGACAGACAGACAGACAGACAGACAGACAGACAGACAGACAGGGGAATGACATACAGAGAACGACCCGGGCTGGATTCTACCCCGGGTCTGCTGTGCAGAGGACAGACAGACAGACAGACAGACAGACAGACAGACAGACAGACAGACAGACAGACAGAGAACGACCCGGGCTGGATTCTAACCCGGGTCTGCTGTGAAGAGGACTGAGACTCTGTGGAGGTGGAAACTAAATTGCAAAATGATTTGCACAGTTCTAACTACTGTGTCTCTTTAACCATTAGCTCCCCATCATAAATTGTGGCAAGTTTCCAATTAAATGAACGAGGATGTTTGAGAACGTATTTTGCAACAGCTATTGTGCAACGCAGGTGTCGTGTACTGTGTGTGTGTGTGTGTGTGTGTATTTGTGTGTGTGTGTGTGTGTGTGTGTGTGTGTGTGTGTGTGTGTGTGTGTGTGTGTGTGTCTCTCTCCTCTCTGTACCTGCATTGTGTGTGTGTGTGTGTGTGTGTGTGTGTGTGTGTGTGTGTGTGTGTGTGTGTGTGTGTGTAATGCAATTATATTGTGCAACACAGCAGTCGTGTACTTACTGAGTTTTCCCTGGCGAACATCCAATCGTGTCGCTCCGTTTATTATGAACTTTGGTGACGAACACAGCTCCTAAACAACAGAGAAGAAATGAGTGAGTGAGTGAGTGAGTGAGTGAGTGAGTGAGTGAGTGAGTGAGTGAGTGAGTGAGTGAGTGAGTGAGTGAGTGAGTGAGTGAGTGAGTGAGTGAGCAAGTGAGTGCATACGTGCGTGCGTGAATGCAGGTGTGTGTGTGTGTGTGTGTGTGTGTGTGTGTGTGTGTGTGTGCGTGCGTGCGAGTGAGCGAGCGAGTGAGTGAGTGAGTGAGTGAGTGAGTGAGTGAATCGCGTGTTTGTCTGTGTGTGCCTACGTGAGTGAATGCATGCATGCGTGTGTGAAACAGTTAAATTATGAGATATAAAACAAGTTGATATGTCCCTTAACGTTGCCAAAGGGTGCGCCAGTTAGCAACGTGCCATAAACGTGGCCATAAACGTGGAGCAGAACAATAGTGCTTTCTTTAACTGAGTCAGATAGGAAACTGATACTAGTTATTTAAAAAAAACTAAAAAACACTCCCATTGTTCAAGTCTTTTTGCAATTTAGACAGTGTTTTGTCTCAATGTGCCCTCAAAATAAAATAATTGATCAATCGGTCCGTCTGTCTGTCTGTCTGTCTGTCTGTCTGTAGAAAAATCTAGTGTTAATACACAACCTAGACTCTGTAAACAAAGGGTTTGTAAAAAAAAAAAGTGGCTCACCGTAGCTTGCAACATACCAGTTTACAGAGCCTGGGTTGTGTACTATTAACACCTGATTTTATTTTTTCAGCACACACACAGTACAGACAGGTAGCGGATCATGAGGAGATATTCACTGATTTTGACAACAAGCGTTCTCCAGAATCACTGACTCCACCTTTAATAGGTTAACGTTAAAACTTGAATGTTGAACTGTAGCTAGCAACATGCCTGTTTACAGAGCCTAGGCTGTGTAATAAAATTTGATTTGTTTTCAGCGCGCACACACAGTACAGACAGGTAGTGGATCATGAGGAGATATTCACTGATTTTGACAAAAAGGGATTTTGACAGTAAGCGTTCTCCAGAATCACTGACTGCACCTTTAATGGGTCATAAAGTCATAACGTTTTTATTTGATTATGAGAGTGTGGAGTTACACCTGAAGGCAAAGCAGTCACCTAACCTCACCCTTCCCCTTTCCTGTCTCAACTAGACAAACCACATGCTGGATTCTTGTCAAACCCCCCAAAAAATCTCATAATTGCTTTTAGTTTTGGAAGAGAAAACGCCATTATATTACAATCTCTTGCTGCTGTAGCCAGTTCTGTTAAAAACAAAAACATCCCTACGATGAAAGGGGAATTCATTATTAATTAATAGTATAATTGAAATGAAATAGTTTTTAAACTAACATAAAAAAAAATAAAAGTTGTATGTCCTTGTTATTTACCTTGGGTCGCTTCCACTGCACGCCTGCCTGCATCTCCAGCTCTCCTCTTGGGAAGTTTAGATCCACGAACAGTCCGTCCCGACCCAGCGAGTTTGCTTCCCCGGGATCCGAGCTCATATCGCCGGACAAAAGATCCGACAACCACCGGTGCGACTGAGACCCCAGCAACTCATCAGAACAGACCGAATCCAAGTCATCATCCATGGGGGGCGGCAGCGAGCCTTCGGACGAGACACTCTGGGTCTTCTCCATGTTTTTTTTCTGAATTTCCTTAGCGATCAATAAAGTATCTATCTGTCTGTCTGTCTGTCTGTCTGTCTGCCTGTCTGCCTGCCTGTCTGTCTGTCTGTCTGTCTATCTATCTATCTGTCTGTCTGTCTCTATCTACCCATGTCCGATATCAAACGTTAATAAGCCGACAGTGTAAACTAAGAGCTAGGCTATACGGGTCTAAATGACATGAGTTTTCTGCTGTGCTGTGCTTCCTTGACTTTCACCTGAGCAGGTATCACACACACACACACACACACACACACACACACACACACACACACACACACACACACACACACACACACACACACACACACACACACACGCACACACAGAGAAGGAAGCCGCGCCCTTTTTTTACAGTAGGTAGACGGCGCTCAGGTGAGGGAGTTACGTAATGCAGGGTTTCCCCAAATATAGGTCAGACAGTATGGAAGTCTAAAGCTGCCAAAATGCAAATTACATGGCTGTCATTTAGGTTGTGGACATTTCCCCCACATTTTGTATATAAGTAAATGTAAGAATAGTTTAATTTTTCTAACAACATAAACAAACATTTGCACCATTTTAGGAACACAGAACCATACAGAACCAGCGTTCTATCATTATAAAATCACTATTATAATATAATGAATGAGGTTTTTCTTCCCTCAGTCTTCCCTCAGTCTTCCCTTGGCCCAGCTGTCCTGTTAATCCTAGCCCTTACTGTGATGTCACAGTAAGGAAAATGTAGGGTTAGACAGTGAGACCATAACACACTCTTTCTGCCTTTTCTCAGGCTACGATGAACCAATTTCAATTTTTTTTGCACATTTATACTAAATAGGATCTCAGAATTCAATTCAATACACCTTCATATTCCCACCGGTGAAGTAGGTCTTTAATACAGCTCCCTCCCCCCCAACCCCCCCCCCCCCCCCATCCCCCCCCCCCCATCCCCCCGCTTGCCCTTGGCTATGTAAGTAATAAGAATAATTTGTTAAAAAAAATGCATGAAGAAAAAAATGCAGACAGGTGGCTCTCTATAACAGTTTTATCTGACCAACATGGTGGTGCTTAAAACACTAATGTATAACGGCTGCTGCACACAAAAACTTGGGGTCAACCCGGGTCAAATGTTCATAAGCATCCAGAATACATGTTAAGCATTAATTGCTTTACTTCCATTTTAACCTGATGCCTTTTATTTATTTTTAATTAGTTTTTTTTAGCTGTATGTATTAGCTTGTTTTTATATAGCCTGTTATGAAGTGTAATTTTAGCATTATAGTGTCAATTGTGGTGTACTTTGTTTGTGTGTGTGTGTGGCCTTGTGCAAATTCTGCAACTTCTTTTCTGCTGCCTGTCTTGGCCAGGACTCCCTGTGAGAAGAGTTACTGTAACTCAATGGGACCGTCCTGGTGAAATAAAGGTTAAATAAAATAAATATAAAATAAAATAAATTGCTTTACCTGCAAATCCTTGATTTCTGGTTCGATCTATCAGTTGGTGATTTGGTCTCATTAGAAAAAGACTTTGAATGATCACATGTGTTTCAGAAATATCAAATGAAAACAAATTGAAAAGCACGAAAATACAATGACATACATCAGAATATCAGCTGATACCTGTCATGAGTTATTGCGGCGATGAGGGTAAACAATAGGACAGCACATTAAGGTGTGTGTGTGTGTGTGTGTGTGTGTGTGTGTGTGTGTGTGTGTACAATAGGACAGCACATTTAGCCGGACATCCTGATTCAAACTTCAGCTGCTATGAATCATTCTAAACGGACAGTTTGCTGCTGATGACAGAACATCAAATATTGAAGCAATGGAGCGATCACTGAAGCGTTACTGAATACACATCACTGGTTTAGCTAGCGTCATTCAAGAGACACACACAAAGACAGACAGACAGACAGACAGATAGGCAGACAGACAGACAGACAGACAGCCAAATAAGCAGACAGACAGACAGACAGACAGACAGAGAGGCAGGCAGGCACACACGCACGCACACACACACACTCAGCCACTCACTCACACACACACTCGGTCCGATACTTATTCACTCACACACACACACACACACACACACACACACACTGCACTTACATCAACTAAATTAGCCAAATTTGCATATTTATTCAATCATTTCTGAAACGGTTCCAATATAAAAAATAGTAGTTTTAATGCCAGTAGTCAACTGGCAAAGTTTCATGTTAATATCTATAAGTTTAACATGTTATTCTATGTTACAATGGAGCCTAGGCCCGGATCTTTAGCAGTACATTTGTGAGAAAATATGGGTGGACCTCTCAAAAATTGCAACAGAAACCATTCCAACTGTGTTTGACTCATGAATATGTAATTAATAACATACTAAAAGTCTCAAGGAATCCAGGTGGTGGAAAGTTATTTTCGAAGGGGTTTCTTAACCACACCTTTATGTCAATTTTCGGCTTCCTAAAGTACTGTTTTATGGTAGAGGGGAAATGTGCAAAATTGTTAACCTTTTCAGAAAAGCGTGAAACTTGGTACACTTATACAGTTTGGGGCTCTAAACATTTTCAGATATTAAGCCATTGCAAAATCGAATCATGGTTGCAATGGAGACCATTTTACTTTCCGCCATAGTACTTTAGGAAGCCGAAAATTGACATAAAGGTGTGGTTAAGAAACCCCTTAGAAAATAACTTTCCACCACCTGGATTCCTTAAGACTTTTAGTATGTTATTAATTACATATTCATGCGTGCGTGCGTGCGTGCGTGTGTGCGTGCGTGTGCGCGTGTGTGTGTGTGCGTGAGTGCGTGTGGCGTGCGTGCCTGCGTGCGTGCGTGTGCGTGCGTGTGTGCGTGCGTGCGTGCGTGCGTGCGTGTGTGTGTGTGTGTGTGTGTGTGCGTGTGTGTGTGCGTGCGTGCGTGAGTGTGTGTGTGTGTGTGTGTGTGTAAATGTTACCCTATTCACATGCAGTGTCTAGCCTAGTTTTTTTGTTGTTATACCTAGTTGTTATACCTAGAAAAACAAATTATTATCAATCAGTCACGTCTGTTTGACTAATAAACGGAGCTACGTATGTGACAGACACTCGTAGAATGGTGTGGGTGGATCACGCGATATATCACATTAAAAGTTACAGGTATTGTAGAAAAAAAAATTCCCCTTCCAAATATTTGTTTTCAACGCACTATTACCGACTGCCATTTTAGAAATGCACATTTATATAAAATCCCACAATAATGAGGATGACTTTTGTGACATCACAGTTTGTACATATAAGTAGTGGAGGGAGGTGTGTGTGAGTGAAGGACAGTGTCTTCAGAGTCAAGGTGAGTTGAAAAATGATTTTACTGAAAGAAACTGTTTATTTGACTAAACCTTGTCTGTTTGCGTCTGTATATTTCTCCTATAAAACCATCTTTAACGGACATTATCTCAACATTAGTTTTTTTTTTCAATACTCGGAACCAAAAATCTCAACTTCTAAAGCACTTACATCAACTAAACTTTCCATAATCATTCTCAGCACTATTCTGAAGGTTATTACAGAAGGATTTGTTCACATGTTTTTAATTGTCTGATTTATGAGACATACTGAACATGCTGAAAATGTATTTTTAAGACCTGTAAATAGTATATTTTTATTTTTAAAATGAAACTAAGGCTATATCCAAAAAGGTTGGACACTTTATTGTTTGTCGATTTGAACTCTGGGCTTTTACCCAAAATCTAAAATGTTGGTATCTACTTGGATATTTTAGTTTTAATGTAAGCAACTGGCAAAGTTTCCTACAGATATTTACAAGTTAAACATGTTATCATATTAAACTGCAGTGTCCCGGTTTAATATTTGTACTTAGGTGTTAGGTGAGAGAAAGAGATGTACGGCTTAAATTGTGCCATACTTTGGCTTTCGCTGAAACAAAGTCACATTGTTTGCACATCAAAATAAGTCAAATACAAGGTTAAAAAACAAAACAAAAAGTAGAATAATATTTTCGGTACAACGGATCATTTTACAATTCACTTTTGGGACAAATTTGGAATATGTGTCTGACTATTGACAAGTCATAACAATGGGGCTGTCAGAAATACAGCCCTGGAAAAAACTATGAGACCAGTCTGGATTTTTCTTCAATCTTCATCTCTACATTACTTATTGAAAAATGCTCTAAATGACAATATTTGTATTGTGAATTTGGTAGAAATGTTGTCAGTAGTTTCTATTATAAAACCAAAATGTTCATTCTACTCAAACAAATGCCTATAAATACTAAAACAAGTGACACTGAACATTTGGAGTGGGCTCTTAATTTTTTCCAAAGCTGTATAAGTCCCTCCCCATTTCTACCAGGTTATTGACAGGTTAAGATAACGCAATTGTGCATCTTCAATCAAGTTTGTTTGACAGTACACAGCACCTACTGATGTGAAAGACACTTATGAATTGGTTTGGGTGGATCAGTCAATAAATTGGGAGTTTTCAGGTACAGGTATTAGAAAAAAATATTCAGCGCTGTTGACTTTCAAATATTTGTTTAGAAATAAACACACAAGCAGAGAGACTGACCTTTACAGAAATACATATTAAACGGATTCGCGTGATTATGATGAAGATTGGTGTGACATTATGGCATCACGTTTGGTAGATATAAGTAGTGGAGCTGTGAGGGACAGTGTCTTCAGTTTTGTGTGCGCTGACAAGGTAAGCATCCAACCAGCAGACATTTCTAATACGATATATATAAGATGAGAAAATTTAGGAGGAATTACATCTGTATTAGTGTGTGCTTGTGCAGATTTAGAGAAGATTTTAAATGAATAAGATGACAGACTTATAAAGAAAAAGATGCATTTTTTTTAGGGGGGAGTTTATACAACTTGGGATAACCTGCAAGACAGTCATAAAGCCACTAATATATCTGTACAACCGTTTGTTTATGTGAATTTAGAGAAGATAAGATTAAACTTTAATCATTTTCATGCAGTACTCTATGGTGACAGCAAACTTTTTTTTTTTTTGTTTGGGTTGTATCACCGCTTAATCTTGCATGCACATTATAATATGTTCCTTATGTTTTCCAGCAATTTGTAAAACTCCTGCAAAACAATGTAAAGCTTGTATTTGTGAGATTACAATATTTTGGGGAAATTACATCTGTGTGTTTGTGCAGTTTTAGAGAAGATTTTAAACCAATTCGATTTCGTTTTATGCATTCATTCACAAAGTCAGTGTCTTTTTGGTAAATTTTTAAATACAGATATGGAAAATATTAAGACACCACTCTGAATATTCAGTGTCTCTTGTTTTACTCTTTATAGGCATATGTTTGAGTAGAATGAACATTTTGGTTGTATACTATAAACTACTGACAACATTCCTACCAAAATTCACAAAAAAAAATGTTATCATTTAGAGCATTTTCAATAAGTAATGTTGAGATGAAGATTTAAGAAAAAATTCCGACTGGTCTCTAATTTTTTTGCGGGGCTGTATATTCCACTTATCCTTCAAACAAAGAATGAGCTTAACAAATATTTTAGTTTTTCACTGTGCTCCTGCATATTGAAATAACCCGTAAGACAGTCATACAGCTGATGATCTATTTGCTATCCCTTGGGCAATCAATTTAAATGTTTAATTTCATACTTTTTCACAGACAACTTTTCTTTTTTAATATATTCACTAATTTTTATGTTTTAATTGCTACAAAGACAGTAACCTATTAACCTTTTATGTCTTTGAGTAACTTATTGTATAGTAATAATGTCTTTCTCTGCCTGTCGTGTCCATATTTCTCTTATATTTTTAAAGGTGCAGTGTGTAATATGACATCATCAAGAAAGTTCTACAAAGTTCTAGAATGCAACGCTCCCTGGGTAACCCCAACCCTTTTGAATAATAACAGAAGCTACAGTGGACTTCAAGGACAAGAACGATTCTAAATTTTAAACAATGCACCTGATGACATTCCAACTATGACACTTTCAAGATGGCGGCACTAGGCCTTGGTCCAAAATATGCAGAAATATGGACATATATGAGACTCTTTCTAAGGGTAAAAAAAATAATTCAAAATATTTTTTTCAGCTATTATGCACCAAATGAAATGTACTTATGGATATTATAATTACTTTCTACACAATCTGCTAGGAAATAAAACCCAAAATTCTACGCACTGCAGCTTTAATAGTACACCTCTTTTAAGTGGGCTTTGTTGTACTGTCAGTTTTACCCTGTGTGTGGTTTGAAATACGTTTTTTGGACTTGAATTAGTAGCATATGGAAAAGATGTAGGTATTCTGGCAGTGTATTCATTTGTATGTGGTTACATTTTCCCATTAAAGACAAAGTAAAACATAATATTGTGTCCTCTTTAGATCATGCTTTGCTGTTGAGTATCAATGTATCTGTTTGTTTTTGTGTCTGAAAGAAACTGATGGCAAGGTCAATAGCACTATCTTAATACAATGAGAAAAGTTGGGATGTGTTATCAATACACAGCTCCGTAGCTTAGTATGTGTAGTTAAAGCTGCAGTGTGTAGAATTTTGGGTTTTATTTCCTAGCAGATTTTGTAGAAAGTAATTATAATATCCATAAGTATGTTTAATTTAGTGCATAATAGCTGAACATTTTTTTTTAATAATTTTTTTTCCCCTTAGAAAGGGTCTCATATATGTCCATATTTCTGCATATTTTGGACCAAGGCCTAGTGCCGCCATCTTGAAAGTGTCATAGTTGGACTGTCATCAGGTGCATTGTTTAAAAATTAGAATTGTTCTTGTCCTTGAAGGCCACTGTAGGGTCTGTTATTATTCTAAAGGGTTGAGGTTACCCAGGGAGCGTTGCATTCTAGAACTTTGTAGAACTTTCTTGATGATGTCATATTACACACTGCACCTTTAACTCTGTCTGCGCGTAAGGTTTTACTTTTTCAATGTTGGTTCCATTTCTCAAGAATTTTTATTTCTGTGTCCAGGGCATTCCACACATCCACATCAGCAGTTGATCAAATTCAGCAGAAATCTGACAATGAAGGTGAGTTTGCTGAGCGATATTTTTCAGCTTGTTAAACAGTGATATCTTGGAGGCTCACACACACACACACACACACACACACACACACACACTTGTGAGGACACACTCACTTGGCCCAGTTGAGCCTTACTTGAGCACTTTTAAAAATTGTAAATTAATGAACATTTATTAAATAAATCTAGACTGAAAAATATTGTAAAAAGAATATCTGGTGGTAATACTACACACAGCCTACACTCATGTAAAAAAGGGGGGCCCAACTTAGCTTGCAACATGCCTGTTAAACAGGCATGTTTACAGAGTCTAGGCTGTGTATAAAACTAGATTTTCTTTTCAGCACACACACAGTACAGACAAGAAGCGGATCGTGAGGAGACACTTTACATCACTGATTTGAAAAAAAAATAAAAAATGGTCAATTCCTTCATACCAAATAAAAAAATAAAGTAGCTACAGTATTTAAAAAAATTGTCTGCCTATAAAACTTTTCCCATCGCAACTATTTCCACACACACACACACACACACACACACACACACACACACACACACACACACACACACACATACACACACACACACACCACACACACACACACACACACACACACACACACACACACACACACACACACTAACTGTTAATATTAACTACTATTCCCCAACTTGTTCCAGCTGGTATCTCTGGCCCTCCTCCTGTTGTGTCCTCTGTTGGCCAGCGGAGCCGAGACTGTGCTGCCAGTCGACTGCACCGACATCCACCGCCTGCACAACAGCCCCCCGCCCGGAGTCTACACCATATACCCCCTGGGAGTGAACTCTGGGATCCAGGTACACTTCTTTCTCATTTTGAAAGATATTTTTTTGGCATTATTTTATGCTTTATTGATAGTGTAGAGACAGAGGTGAAATGGGGCAGAGAGCGGAGTGACATGAAGAGAACGACCGCGGGCTGGAATCCAACCCGGGTCCGCTGCTGGCCGAGGCCCATGGGGGGGGGGGGCGCCCTACCAACTGAGCTAAGGGCCCATGGGGGGGGGGACGCCCTACCAACTGAGCTAAGGGCCCATGGGGGGGGGGGGGGGGGGGACGCCCTACCAACTGAGCTAAGGGCGCCCCCCTCAAGGTACACTTCTATTCATTCTTTTTTAAATGTCTAATTTCTATTCATTCGCTTTTCTAATGTGTAGCCTATTATGTATTTTAATCTTGCCCCTGTAAAGCACTCTGAACGGCCTTGTGTCTGAAGAGACACTTTACTTTAAAGAGAGATGAGAGAGAGAGAGAGAGAGAGAGAGAGAGAGCGAAAGAGAGAGAGAGAGAGAGAGAGAGAGAGAAAGAGAGAGAGAGAGGGGGGGGGTGACCTGCAGTAAAGGTCCACGGGTCAGATTTGAACCCGTGACCACTGCAACGAAGGACTAATACTCAACATCAGACACATTTCAGTAATCTCGTGTGCGGTTAACCTGATATGAATCTATTGTTCATGTGTGTGAAATGACTGATAAATAATGTAATAGTAATCGATTGTTTTTTCTATAACGATTTTTTGATAATAAAATAATAATTTTCTCATGAATGTATCTGTGTGTAGGTTCTCTGTGATGTGGACACAGAAGGAGGATGGTGGACGGTGAGTATTTTATCTGAGATCAACAGCTGAAGTTTTAAAGGGACACTGTGTAACATTTTAAGTAATTCATAGCTAAAATCAATATCCTCATTCATAAATATGTCCTCATTGGTGTAAAATCACCTCTGCCAATAATCTGAATTATCCTCCTGGGGGGAGAATTACAAATATTAATATTACATTTTTTACATTGAGCGGGCAGGTCTTATGGAGGCATCCATGTTTTTGGAATGTCATCAGGTGCAATTGTTTAGAATTTAGAATTGTTCTTGTCCTTGAAAGCCACTGTAGCTTCTGTTATTATTCAAAAGGGGTGGGGTTACCCAGGGAGCGTTGCATTCTAGAACTTTCTTGATAATGTCATATTACACAGTGTCCCTTTAAATACTGGATTGTGGGTCAGAACCACCATAAGATGCTGTTTTCAACACAACACTCTCATCCAGATGTAGTAGGGAATCCGGGTATCTCTAACCATACTAAATCTGGTCACAACAATCAGGACATCCTAAATCTTTTTTTCTAACAAACTAAATAGCAGAAAGTGATTGGAACGCAGGACTAATGTGGGTTGTTTTCGTTCCCCTCAGACAATGCAGAAGCGGATAGATGGATCAATTAGCTTCAACAGACCCTGGGCTCAGTACAAGATGGGCTTTGGCAACTCCACCGGAGAGTACTGGATAGGTGAGCAAACAAAATCAGCTTTATTTGTATAGCCCAATATCACAAATGGACATTTGCCTTCAGTGGGCTTTACATTCCATACAGTATGACACCCTCTGCCCTTATGTATCTATCTATCTATCTATCTATCTATCTATCTATCTATCTATCTATCTATCTATCTATCTATCTATCTATCTATCTATCTATCTATCTATCTATCTATCTATCTATCTATATATCTATATATCTATCTATCTATCTATCTATATATCTATCTATCTATCTATCTATCTATCTATCTATCTATCCCTCTTCCCTTAGACCCTTAG
>CASHTC010001465.1:112219-187219 GCA_949357725.1 Hyperoplus immaculatus | reverse complement strand
GAGTGAGTGAGTGTGTGTGTGTGTTTCAGTTAAAATACTCACTGTCCACCCTCCTCCTTCTGATTCCATGTCACAGAAAACCTACACACACAAACAGTCATGAGTAAATGTGATACTTCAGCGGTTTAGATTGGTAGATCAGGTTTATACTTATTAAAACCTACTGCACCAGTGTAAATATGAAGGTGTATTGAACTCTGAGATCCTATGTAGTATAAATGTGCAAACATGTTAGAAATCGGTTCATTCTAGCCTGAGAAAAGACAGAAAGAGTGTTTTACGGTCTCACTGTCTAACCCTACATTTTCCCATGTGTGACATAAAACATGGACAAATGTAGGGTTAGGATTAACAGGACAGCTGGGCCAAGGGAAGACTGAGGGAAGACTGAGGGAAGAAAAACCTCATTCATTATATTATAATAGCGATTGTATAATGATAGAACGCTGGTTCCGTATGGGTGAAGTATTCCTTTAAGCTGTGTATGTATTTTTTTAATTTCTATTGTTGGATAAATCTCATAGGCTTTAACAAGTATATCAAAACGTGTTGTAATAAGCCGGCTGATAACTCATTAAAAAGAAGTTGTTTGTTGATGTTCCAATGTGGAATGAGTCATTGGAAACGGTCCAACACAAATATTAAGCTATTATGTATTTTGTTTCTTCACTCACTCTCTTTTAGTGCTTGTGCTACAACTACAAATACTTATGTACATACAGCCCCAGAAAAAATTAAGAGACCAGTCTGGATTTATCTTAAATCTTTATCTCTACATTACTTATCGAAAATGCTCTAAATGACAATATTTTTATTGTGAATTTGGTAGAAATGTTGTCAGTAGTTTATAGAATAAAATCAAAATATTCCTTTTAAACAAACATATGCCAGTAAAGAGTAAAACAAGAGACACTGAATATATTTGGAGTGGTCTCTTCATTTTTTCCCCCTGCTGTATTTGTTTTATCAGAGACTGGTTATCTATCTAAGAGGGTTTTACTGTCTAAGTGACTTATCTTATTTTTTTTTCTATAATTAGATGTTGGGATCTGACATCATGATATTGACCAGATAACAGATAGTTTGCCCAAAACATGTGATCATGATAGATGACAGATTAATTCTATGGTGCTAAGACCATCAGAGCAGTATGTGGGACAGGACAGAATTATACCTTAATCTTTCTCAGTAACCATTTCATTCAATTTTACCTTTATTTATACTCGAGATATCAATTGAGGGGTCACCCTCATTTGAAACCATTCGACCATCTAACCATCTCCATTCCTACATATTCGTCCTCTCCACAAAAAATTATTGAAAAAAAAATAATAATCTCTTAAAGACGTATTTCAGTAGTAGGAATATGAAGGTGTATTGAACTCTGAGATCCTATGTAGTATAAATGTGCAAACATGTTAGAAATCGGTTCATCCTAGCCTGAGAAAAGGCAGAAAGAGTGTTTCACGGTCTCACTGTCTAACCCTACATTTTGCACAGTTGTGCGTGAGATCGTAAAACGCTCTTTCTGCCTTTTCTCAGGCTAGGATGAACCGATTTCTAAAATGTTTGCACATTTACACTGCATAGGATCTCAGAGTTAAATACACCTTCATATTTCCACTGGTGAAGTAGGTCTTTAAGCCAAAGATATGTTGCAGTCTGATTCCAACATGAATATAACTCTGTGTCCAACAGAAGGTGCAGCTTAATACCTGGACATCAGACTTCTCTCCCAGGGGATAGATGGTGTACACTCCGGTTGGCAGGATCTGGCTCTGGGCGCGGATGTTACTGCAGTCGACTGGCAGGCTGCCATCTTTACATACGGTCAACAGTGGAGCCAAGACCAGCAGGAAAACACCCGATAACAGCTGAGGCAAGGAGAGAAAAGTTAACATTTGCATTGATGTAAGGGAAGGCAAGGCAAGTTTATCTCTATAGCACAATTCAGACACAAGGCCATTCAAAGTGCTTTACAGGGGCAAGATTAGAATACATAATACACATTAGAAAAGCGAGTGATTAGAAATAAAACATTTAAAAGCCATTGAATAGAAGTAGAGCATTTAAATTAAATAAAAATGACAGGTGAAAATGGAAACAGAAAAGTCTTCAGACTCGATTTAAAAAGAACTGAGGGTTGCAGCAGACCTCAAGTTTTGAAAACAGAAATTATCAGGCAGAAAATAATGATGTTACCCAAAATAGAAAGCATGATTAGATACATGAATGACAAACACTTTTCATTTTAACTGAGCTATGAATCCAAATATTGGGTAAAAGTTTGGCCTATATAGTTTGAAAATATCAGATTCAAAATGAAATGCATTATTGCCATATTAAAAAAAGTGGGTTGGATTTTTGTTTTGGTTAGCACACAAAGCAACAAACAAAGTAAAATCACTAAATTGTTAACACATAAAGAAACACAATTAAAAAAATAATAAAAAATACAAAGTTACAAATACAAGTCTCATCACAGTGTGGACAAAGTGGGCTCACAGTAAAACAGTTTAAAATCCGCAAAATAAATTACATAAAACGTACCTTCAAACTAAATTAAATCACTCAATTGTTAACATATAAAAAGATATTAGGTAATTAAAAAATTATTAAAAATATGAAGTACGAGTTTAATGGTGTTTTGGACAAAGTGGGCTCACAGTTAAACTAGTTTAAATATGCCAAATAAAATATCATCTCAAAATCTCACCTTCATTGTCAGATTTCTGCTGAATTTGATCAACTGCTGAATGATGTGGATCCGTCTGATGCTCTGAAAATAAAATAAAATAAAAAATATAAAAAATTATCAGTAAATATAAAATCAATTCAATTTACAGAAAGGGTCACAGAGTGCTTTACAGTGTGCATAGAAAATAAAAGCATAGTCAAAAATATACATCTAAGAATAAAATTAATTTAAAAATAAATAAATAAATAAATAAAATACATTTTAAATTAAAAAAAAACTGCAGATAAAATTTAAATAAAGTAAAGAATACATCTTAGCATAAAATGAATTAAAAAATAATTAAATAAAAAATAAAGAAATTAAAATAAAACAAAAAACACATCAGATAAAGTTGTGTTATGTCTCCTGGTTGAATGCTTACCCGTCTGTACTCCCCTCCCAGTCCTGCTGTGTTTCCCACTCTCTCTGCCTCACTACTTATACCTATAGAAGGCAATCTGATGTCACACCAGTCCCCTAAGCTATTACAATTCATTTAATGTTTCTTTCTGAAAGGGCAGCATGTACGTGTGTGTTTAGTTTAAAGCAAATATTAAAACGTCAACACATCTTAATAGTTTTCTTATGCTTGTATCTCAAATAGTTTGATTGGTTTTAATTGCAGCCAATTATCTTATGTGAGTGTTGAGTGTTTATCTTGAGCTCAAGGAGTTCCAGTCCATCTTCAAACAAACTTAATTAATGTTTCCTTTGTGTGCCAATATGTGCGTGTGTGTGTGTGTGTGTGTGAGTGTGTCCTTGTGTGTGTGTGAGTGTCCGTGTGTGTGCATGCGAGCGTGCTTGCGTGTGTGCGTGCGTGCGTGTGTGTGTGTGTGCGTGTCCGTGTGTGTGTGTGTGTGTGTGTGTGTGTGTGTGTGTGTGTGTGTGTGCGTGTCCGTGTGTGTGTGCGTGCCTGCGTGTGTGTGTGTCAGTCAAGAAAGTTCTAGAATGCAACGCTCCCTGGGTAACCCCACCCCTTTTGAACAATAACAGAAGCTACAGTGGCCTTCAAGGACAAGAACAATTCTAAATTCTAAACAATGCACCTGATGACATTCCAACCAACATGGATGCCTCCATAAGACTTGCCCGCTCAATGTACAAAATGTAATATTAATATTTGTAATTCTCCACTCAGGAGGATAATTCAGATTATTGGCAGAGGTGATTTTACACCAATGAGGACATGTCTATGAATGAGGATATTGATTTTAGCTAATACATTACTTAAAATGTTACACAGTGTCCCTTTAATGTGTCACATACTGCATATGACATGGCCTCCAAAAACATTTTGTTTGATGGAAAGATAAACATTCATAAGGACATATCAGTCAATAAAATGCTTGAAACAATATTCCGCGGTCTGATTATTCTGCTGATGTCCCTCCCATCGTCCCAGTGAAAATTGTTTCATCTTCTGTGGCGTTGAAAGAATTATGCTTTGCTGTCGTACATTAAACTAGATACGCTTGATGTATTGTAATTAACAGTGAGGCAGTGATCAACCTCTTTACGTAAATATTTGATATTTGATAATGTCAGCGGGTTCCTTTCTGCAAATGATTTATGGACACAGGCATACACACAGGCAGACAGACAGACAGACAGACACACACACACACACAGGCATACACACAGGCAGACAGACACACACATATACACACACAGGCACAGACGCACAGACGCACACAGAGACAGAGGCACAGACAGACACACACAGGCACACACACACACACACACACACACACACACACACAGAGACACACAGACAGACGCGCACACACACACACACACACACACTCGCGCACAGACACACACACAGACACACACTTTTTGTGGATTTGATATTTAAACAGCTTGACATGTTGGATGGATGGATACCCTGCAGGATATCCGGCTGGTGGCGATGAGGGCTGAATGCAAACCAACCCCAGTGTCAGCTCACATGCTGGAGTAAAAAACATATCAAAGAAATCATGAGACAGATCAGATGGAAACACACCAAATTCACCTAGTTCCTGTGTGAACTTTAAAAAGATTTACATTGTAAGTAGATCAACAGAACATTTAAAGGTGCAGTGTGTAATATGACATCATCAAGAAAGTTCTACAAAGTTCTAGAATGCAACGCTCCCTGGGTAATCCCACCCCTTTCGAATAATAACAGAAGCTACAGTGGCCTTCAAGGACAAGAACAATTCTACATTTTAAACAATGCACCTGATGACATTCCAACTATGACACTTTCAAGATGGCGGCACCAGGCCTTGGTCCAAAATATGCAGAAATATGGACATATATGAGACCCTTTCTAAAGGAAAAATAAATAATTCTAAAAAAAAAATTCAGCTATTATGCACTAAATTAAATGTACTTATGGATATTATAATTACTTTCTACAAAATCTGCTAGGAAATAAAACCCAAAATGCTACACACTGCAGCTTTAATGTGAGATGACATGCTGGAGTAAAATAGAAGAATAGAGTAGAGTAATAATAATACATTTTATTTATATAGCGCTCTTCTCTCACTCAGAGCAAAAAAAAAAAAAACAATAAACAAACAAAAAGAGCACATAGAGTTGGGTTGGTGGGTGAACTAGGGGTAGGAGGAGGAGAAGAGATGGGTCTTGAGGTGGGACTGGAAGATGGTGAGGGACTCAGAGTCACGGATACGTTGGGGGAGGCTGTTCCAGAGCCTGGGAGCTGCCCTGGAGAAAGCTCTGTCGCCAAGGCTGCAGAGTTTAGATGTGTGGGTGGAGAGGAGACTGGCTGAGGAGGATCTGTGGGCATGGGGGAGAGGAGGTCAGTGAGATATGGGGGGGCCAGATGGTGGAGGGCTTTGTAGGTGAGGACCAGGAGTTTGTAATTGATCCGGAATGAAATGGGGAGCCAGTGGAGCTTTTTGAGGACTGGGGTGATGAAAAATAAGTTATATATACAGTATATATAATATATACGACTCTCCCTGAGATTTCTTAAATTTTTTTTATTCCCAGTAAAGGGTTTTTACTGGGAGTTTTTTCTCAGCCGAGCTAAGGGTGTAAGGGCAGGGTGTCATATTGTATCATATTGTATCATATTGTATCATATTGTATGAAATGTAAAGCCCACTGAGACAAATGTGTTTGTGATTTTGGGCTATACAAATAAAACTGATTTGATTTGATTTATATAAATAAATTCCAAATAGTGCAAAAAGTAATGGCAAACCAAATGGTGTGGAAAACTAATTGCACTTCAAATAAATTAATAAAATAAATGTGTAAAAAAGCACTGATTAAAGCCCTACTTCACCGGTGGGAATATGAAGGTGTATTGAACTCTGAGATCCTATTTAGTATAAATGTGCAAAAAAAAGATTAAATCGGATCATCTTAGCCTGAGAAAAGGCAGAAAGAGTGTTTTATGGTCTCACTGTCTAACCCTACAGTTTCCTTCTTGTGATATCACAGTAAGGGTCAGGATTAACAGGACAGCTGGACCAAGGGAAGACTGAGGGAAGACTGAGGGAAGAAAAACCTCATTCATTATATTATAATAGTGATTTAATAATGATAGAACGCTGGTTCCGTATGGGTGAAGTATTCCTTTAATAAAGTGGAAAAGTGACCCAGAGTGTCTTTTATAAAGTGACTAAAGCTGGCCGATAGAAGGAGAGAAGTAGCACAAAGTAACATTAAATAGAAATACTAAAGTCTTCAGGTCAAATTGAACTGAAGTGCACCGTGTCATGAAGTCTATTGGCATGTCTGTGCTGGCCTCTGCTGGACAGTGAAACACATCACACCTTGACACTTAGAACGGCCTTGTGTCTGAATCGTGCTATAGAAATAAACTTGCCTTGACACTTATTGTGTTGTGCATAACAAATGAAGTACAATTAAACTCAAATAACGCTGTTTTGATTGCAACCAAAAAGGTGCTCAAACCTGCAGTGTGTAGAATTTAATTATAGAAAGTAATTATAATATCCATAAGTACATTTAATTTAGTGCATAATAGCTGAACAAATTTTGAATTATTTTTTTCCCTTAGAAAGGGTCTCATATATGTCCATATTTCTGCAAATCTTGGACCAAGGCCTAGTGCCGCCATCTTGAAAGTGTCATAGTTGGAATGTCATCAGGTGCATTGTTTAAAATTTAGAATTGTTCTGGTCCTTGAAGGCCACTGTAGCTTCTGTTATTATTCTAAAGGGGTGGGGTTACCCAAGAAAACGTAAACGTGGAGAAAAACAACTGACAAAATTATAAATCACATTTAGAAAAGCTATTTGCCGTGATAAAAATATTATAAAAAAATTATATAAAAGTCTTATTTTGAAAAACCAGGGTCCATCAAAGATACACCCAATCCTTTTTCCAGTGAAACAACCAACATTTTGTCTCATACTAATGCCCAGGCATTGAAACACATGCACACAGAATATGTAACAGACCCTGTGAATGGGTTTAATGAGAGACACATGTCAGAACCAGAAAAGATTTTATTGCTAAAGAAGGGTTTTACACCAACAAGGAATGTGTCTTGGTGGATAAGGTGCATACATTGAGACAATAAACAAACAGTGACAAATAAAATAGAATACAAAATTAAATAAAAGATATTACAATGTTTTACAAATTCTGTATTATTGTTATGCATACATTCAAGGGTGGTGATGGGTATGAGTGCCAGTCAGTGGGAAAAAAATGTCAAACCCACTTACAGTGAATGGCCAAGAGGTGGAGGAAGTGAGCTATGTTACATACCTGGGGAATGCACCGTCATGTATTTTATCCTTACTAACCAATAGGAATTCATTTACAAAAGCACAACAAAGAGTCTTACTACTCCCAATACCTGATGACATTTTAAACCTGCAGTGTGTAGAATGTTGGGTTTTATTTCCTAGCAGATTTTGTAGAAAGTAATTATAATATCCATAAGTACATTTAATTTAGTGCATAATAGCTGAAAACATTTTTTTGAATTATTATTTTTTCCCTTAGAAAGGGTCTCATATATGTCCATATTTCTGCATATTTTGGACCAAGGCCTAGTGCCGCCATCTTGAAAGTGTCATAGTTGGAATGTCATCAGGTGCATTGTTTAAAATGTAGAATTGTTCTTGTCCTTGAAGGCCACTGTAGCTTCTGTTATTATTCTAAAGGGTTGGGGTTACCCAGGGAGCGTTGCATTCTAGAACTTTCTAGAACTTTCTTGATGATGTCATATTACACACTGCACCTTTAAGGTCAGCAAATGCACTTCATACAGAGTACAAGCCCATCTCAAAATATCAGAATATCATGTAAAAGTTATTTTTTTTCCACATAATCCAAGATACTCAAAGCTTTTAATTTGTTTTGTAATTGATGATTTCGTTTTACAGCTCATGAAAATCCAAAATCCAGCATTTCAAAATATTAGAAAAATACTTTTTTGATTGGTCTTTTGATCGGTTCAGATGCTGTATTTCTATTTTCATGAGCTGAAAGCCTTAATCAGCTAAAATAAACACAAACAAAGGTGTATTTTTTATTGTATATCTAATCAATCTGGATATTACATTTTAAATTTTTAATAAAATTAAAAGAATACATTTTTTTCCTATGATATTCTAATTTTTGTAGCTGCACCTGTATACCAAACCATAATTGTGCGTATACTAACTTTTAACATTACAACATGGTTTGGGTGTCAATAGTAAAGGAAACTCTGCGGGGCTGTTAAACCTGCAGTGTGTAGAATTTTGGGTTTTATTTCCTAGCAGATTTTGTAGAAAGTAATTATAATATCCATAAGTACATTTAATTTAGTGCATAATAGCTGTACATTTTTTTTTGATTTTTTTTTTCCCTTAGAAAGGGTCTCATATATGTCCATATTTCTGCATATTTTGGACCAAGGCCTAGTGCCGCCATCTTGAAAGTGTCATAGTTGGAATGTCATCAGGTGCATTGTTTAAAATTTAGAATTGTTCTTGTCCTTGAAGGCCACTGTAGCTTCTGTTATTATTCTAAAGGGTTGGGGTTACCCAGGGAGCGTTGCATTCTAGAACTTTGTAGAACTTTCTTGATGATGTCACATTACACACTGCACCTTTAAACTAGGCAGTATAATTATAGGCCACCATAAATGTACCGTCCCAAATCCACACAAGATAGACAATTTGTCTTCTCCTGCTTAAAATCTATTTGGAAGCTTTACAAGTATGACTTTCCTCTTTGTGTTAATGATGCTTTGAAGAGGGGAAGTTACATAATGTACTGAGGAATGAGAGACAAGTATGTGTCATACAACATAATGTGGCTTAAATCAAATCAAATCAGTTTTATTTGTATAGCCCAAAATCACAAACACATTTACCTCAGTGGGCTTTACATTTCATACAATATGATACAATATGACACCCTGCCCTTACACCCTTAGCTCGGCTGAGAAAAAACTCCCAGTAAAAACCCTTTACTGGGATTAAAAAATGTTAAGAAATCTCAGGGAGAGTCGACAGAGTAAGGGATCCCTCTCCCAGGACGGACATACTGCAATAGATGTCATAAGTAGAGAAAATCACGAAGGAATTTGATCATTGACCAGGTGATTACATGGTAATACTAAAGTAAAGTGTGAATACTGAGGCTTAGAACCTTTGGTACACTCAATTTTTGAATCTACGGTAAAAAAGAAAGTAGCACACAGAGGTAAACTCAGGTCCCTTTATTGAAAATGATGCAGAAGAAGACAGTACACAACCAACAGCAGTTTAAAGTGATGCAGGATTATAACCTTGACTCAGATCTATAAACATCAGCATTGTGTTGAACCAAACAATAACAAACAATCTTTTGTTCTCCACTCCATCACTATTTAGCGGAAATGTAATTTCGATTGGCATGTGTGTGTGTGTGTGTGTGTGTGTGTGTGTGTGTGTGTGTGTGTGTGTGTGTGTGTGTGTGTGTAATTTACATTGCATGTGTGTGTGTGTGTGTGTGTGTGTGTGTGTAACTTACATTGCATATGTGTGTGTGTGTGTGTGTGTGTGTGTGTGTGTGTGTGTGTGTGAGTGTGTGTGTGTGTGTGTGTGTGTGTGTGTGTGTGTGTGTGTGTGTGTGTGTGTGTGTAATTTACATTGCATGTGTGTGTTTCAATTGACAAATGAAGCGACTTAACTTAACTATTCTAAACCAGGAAAAGGAGTGTAACCCAACAAGTAAACTCCTCCTACATGGAGCTTAATCTACCAAACCATTAATTATTGCACCCATATTTAAAGTGTTAGGCAGAGGCTAAACAAGACAAATATCCCATTGTTTAATGTTGTAAATCATTAGCCTCATAGCATAATTACCTAAATTTACTCTGTTCTACTTTTACTTCTACTCTATTCTACATCTACGTTAACCTACTCTATAACCCTTAAAATATGACTCAGGCAATTATGCTATTAGGCTAACGAAAAGTAGATGTAGAATAGAGTAGATGTAGAATAGAGTAGATGTAGAGTAAAGATAGAGTAGAGTAAATAAGATTTAGGCAATTATGCTATGAGGCTAACAAATAGATAACTTAGTCATTAAAAAAAAGTTGTTCAACAAAATGAACCCTAATAATTCAGGGTTAAAGTAAAGACCAGAGCAAAACAGTGATTCTATAGCAGTTTTTAAAACGCCACACAGAAGAAAATGAACAAACGCTAAATAAAACAAAAGTCCCATTTAGTCCCAATGTCTGCAAAGGAGAATGACTGGGAGAGAGCCGCATTATTGAGCTGTTAGCATTCTGTTTCAGTGATTGCTGTAGATTATAGTGTGATTTGGCACTTATATAAACAAAGAAATATCTCTTACTTCTCCTTTAAGTTGTTTAAACATAAAATGTGAACACATATCCCCATCAACAGACCAAGAATATACCATTTCCCTGTCATTTTTCCATCATATTTTGTTTTAACCTTTATTTCTACAGGTAAATCCCATTGAGACCGGAGACTCTTTTGCAAGGGAGACCTGTTTTCCTTTCCCACGTTACCATTCACACACACATTCATACACCGATAGCAGGCTAACTATCGACATTCACACGAGGCAATGTCGGTGAAGTGTCTTGCCCAAAGACACAACAACAATGATAAAAGTGGCAGGGCGGGGATCGAACCGCCAACCCTTTGATCATCGGCCGACCCGCTCTACCACCTGAGACACAGTCGCCCCATAACAATAATCATTGCTCTTATTCGGCCAGATTCAGGTAGGCATGGTTGCCGTAGTGATAAACCCATAGACCAGGGTGAACAGGCTTAGTGAAGGTGGTGTGGAAGGTGTGGAGGTGACTCAGTGTGTTGGAAGAGACACTGTAGAAGGACAGAGTGCCAGCAGCCCAGTCCAGAAACACCCCAAGCTTTTTGCACCCAGTGGAGGGCAAAGGCGATTCCCACACCACGGCCCCATCATGCATCGCCTTGAAACTCTTTTTCGGGGGCGCGCCAAAGGGCAACCACTTCTGTTCTGAAAACGGCCCGAAAGCCCAGGATTCGGTGTTACTGCCAAGCTGACTCTGTTCACCTATCCGTTCAACTCCCTCATATGCCACGCCTACAAACACAGATTCTTTGAGACCGTTGCTCATCTCGACCTCCCAGTAATGGCGCCCGTCTAAGCCCTCTTTGCACAGCACCTGAGGATGTGTGTCGAACCTTTCAGGGCGGCCGGGGAGGAAGAAATGCCGGCTTATGTTGCCCTTTTCGCGTGTTGCCTTTTTGTTTTCCTCAGACAGAGTGAGGCGGCGATTTGCGGTGTTTTCGTCCAGGGTGAGATCACTGGCATCTGATACAAAGAAAGAACAAACAAAAATGTGTAATTAATAGTCAATCTGATAGTGCAACAGGTTTCTGAAGGAGAGTCATTAATCCAGTGTAGTTTTTACTTATACAGGTGAAACTCGAAAAATTAGAATATCGTGCAAAAGTTCATTATTTCAGTAATTCTACTTTAAGGGTGAAAATAATATATTATATAGACTCATTACAAGCAAAGTGAGATATTTCAAGCCTTTATTTGTTATCATTTTGATGATTATGGCTTACAGCTTTGGAAAACCCCAAATTCAAAATCTCAGAAAATTTGAATATTACATGAAATCAATAAAAAAGGGATTTTAAAAACAGAAATGTCTGCCCTCTATAAAGTATAATCATCCATATGTACTCAGTACTTGGTTTGGGCCCCTTTTGTATGAATTATTGCCTCAATTCCAATTAATTTTCCATGATATTCTAATAATAGGAGTTTCACCTGTAATCGGACGTATTTAACAAATACTTACACCAGATCAAATCTTTTTTGTCTGTGATAGTCTCCACATCAGGCGGGTCAGGCTTTGTAAAATGCTTATTGACCAAGATGCCCTTCTGGTATTGGTAGATGGTCGCTCCGATGTATTTGTCGTTTGGAAGAGCTGCGACGAGGAAACGGAATCGGCTGTTGTTCTTCAGTGCTTTCGCAGCGTCTTGGAAAACTTTGGCCATATCTCTTACATCCCTTACAGCTTTATCGTTGCACCATCCTGAGTTCACTTCACACCTGATTTCAGTAGGGTCCAAGTAGTCCTTCATCTCTTCAAAGTAGTCGTCTCTACCCTCGCTGTAGGTGAACACATAACACAGAACATCATCTGCACCTAGCGCAAGAACCTCACTGTCCAACTCTGCCTGATCTTGGACTATCTTTATTCCCCCCAGGATGTCTACACAGGACCCCATCACACTGATTTCCTTCTCCTTATCCTTCATCCACTCGCTAAGTCTGGCATTACTGAATGGTGTCCCGTCCCTGTCGTCAAAGAACCGTCTTAGTATGTTCTCGTTTTCTTTTCCTGCGCGAATAGAGGGAAATATCATCGCCATGGCCTTCTTCACCATGGTTTCATATTGGTCCACGTAATCTCTGAATGTTTTTAACTCTTTTTGGGTGTGTGTTATATTCTCTACAACTTTGTCCGCCAGACAGTTGTTGCATCTCATCCCTATGTCCCTCAAATCTTCCAAAGCCTCTTCAAATCGATTCACCAGTCCCGGGCTGATCTGACTCTTCAACTCAGCAGCTTCATGGTTGTAATTTGTCAGTGGCGTCAACCAAACCTCCATAGGCACACCATCTCCGACCATATTTGGAAGTTCTGCGTAGGCCTCCACTGCTTCTGCAAACGTTGTAGGGTTCCTGGTAAGGCGAACGTCTCCGTAGAACTTGCAGGAGAATTGTTCGGTCAGGGCTATTTCTTCTTTGGTCAGCTTCATATCAACCTGTCCCTCACAACCAACTGAGATCTTGTTCAGGACAGCTTCCATCTTCCCACCTATCTCCTTTACCCTGCTGGCATCTACCTTCTCACTGTCAAACACAAAGTACGCCTCCGCCCCGTATTTGATGCCTGTGACTACATGTGTCGCATGGCCCTTACTAATGAAATCATCCAGTTGGGGTTCCAGGGTTTCTTGGTTCGTCAACTCTTTGAAGTTGGTGGTGCATTTGTAATGAAAGGTCACTCTGCTCTGATTGTGGGATTCTTTCTTATCATCCAGATACTTGGCAGATCCATCAACCTTCACCAGTCCACACAGGATACTGGCCTTCAGGGAAGAGCTGTATTCAAGCAGTGAGGATTTGGATTCAGAGGAGTCAGATGCACACACTTCAAAATCAGTGGAAGGCACTTCAGTTGTCTTCTCTTGTAGAGATTCTTTATCCCACAGATGCATACCTGTAGAAATAGGAAAACAACATTCACATGATAAGGCAGAAAAATACCTATAGCCTACTTTTGGCTGGAAAATTCCTTAATATCAGTGTTTATTTTTTTTTAAGATTTTTTTTGCCATTTTTATGCTTTATTGATAGTGTAGAGCAGTGCTTCTCAATTATTTTCTGTCATGCCCCCCCTAGGGGATAGAAATTTTTTCCTAAATTTAAATACTATTGAGAACCTGACAATATTTATTTATTTATCTGTACAAAACCACTGTATGAGTTTCTGGCACGAGAATTCTGCATACAATCACCTTATTATCAAATTAGATAACAAAAATGAGCTGAGATAACTTCTGCAGCAAAAACATTCAAAGTTCAGATTATTAGCTCAATTTGTAACATTTAAACAAGACTGCTCAGTCTGTGTGAATCTCAGGACAGAGAAACAAGAGCAAAAGATTCACTGAGGTTTGCATTTCATTCAAAACATTTTTAAACTGTAAACATAGTTAAGGTGGTGTTTTTTTTATTATTGTAGGCCAATAGGCCTTCTGTCATGCGATAACCAATAATTCATTAACGTTAATATTAGTCTACTTGCTTGATTTCTTTTTAAATAACCTACAGAGACACTTGGAGACACATGTGGACATTTATTTACTGAAAATCGCGGCCTTTCGCGCGGATATGACGATACACAAGCACACATAGCGCTTGCTAGCACTTAAAAAAAAACAAAAAAACAAAAACATTTTTGAGTCAGTTGGAAATCAAGGCAGCTCGCGCCCCCCCTGACAACTCACGGCGCCCCCCCAGGGGGGCGCGCCCCACCATTTGAGAAGCACTGGTGTAGAGACAGAGTTGAAATGGGGCAGAGAGGGGAGTGACATGCAGAGAACGACCGCGGGCTGGAATCAAACCCGGGTCCGCTGCTGGCCGAGGCCCATGGAGGGGACGCCTTACCAACTGAGCTAAAGGCGCCCCCTAATATCTGTGTTTCTGCCAGCAATAGTGGATTTTTAATATTTCATAAAGTTCTGATGTGTCTTTGTGAGGGTGTGGCGCAAATTATTCTGTGTATTTTAGAAGAAAATTTGAAAATTAAATATTTATCTTTTCAAAGAAGGTATAGATGATTGTTATACTGATGTGGAAAGCTTCTAGTAGTAGTGCTATCATGGTTAACCCCCCCCCCCCCCACACACACACACACAAACACACACAAACACACACACACACACACACACACACACACACACACACACAAACACACACAAACACACACACACACACACACACACACACACACACACACACACACACACACACACACACACACACACACAACATTGATATGTCTAACAGCTGACATTACAGTAAATGTGGCAAAAAGCAGTCACAGAGATCTTGCAAGGGCAAAAAAAATGCCCACCTATTATTTATAGCAGCCCACCTTAATCTGACTGGCTAGAACCGGCCCGGTCGTTGTCATTTAGAGCATTTTCAATAAGTGATGTAGATAAAGAGATAAAGATTTAAGAAAAATCCAGACTGGTCTCTTATTTTTTTTCCGATGCTGTATTTTAGATTTGAACATAATACAGGACGCTCACGAGACTTACTTGGGATGGTTTGATCTTCCAGAGCGTCATAAAGCATTCCCAGGGTGAAATGTCGACCCAGGGCCGGAATCTTCAGTGTGGCCATTTCTCCAACCTGTTGATAAAAAGTCAAAAGTCAAAGTCAAAGTCAGATTTATTTCTACAGCACATTTAAAAAACAACATTAGTCGACCAAAGTGCTGCACAAGATACAATACAAAACTAATAGGCCTAAGATACACAGCTACAACAAAAAGGAAACAACAACAATAACAAAAATAGTTCATACTTAAATTACAGTCACAGTGAAATACCACATTTTTTATTTATTTATTCATCAAACACATAGGGACCAAATTAAAATAGCACTAAAAAATAAAGCAAATCAATTAACACTGCAACAATCTTAAAGCTGGGGTATGATTTCTGATTTCTGGTCAAAGTTAACATGAGCTGTACACTTTGACCAATCAGAGCGAGGCTCCGATTCTCTGTTCTTATTGGCTGTTGGGACTCTCCATTCACTTTGGCACGACTTTGTTGGTGTAGAGCAGGGGTGGCCAACCAGTCAGAGACTAAGAGCCACATTTTTTACTGTGTTACTGCAAAGAGCCACATCGTACACGCGGGTACACATGAACATCCCCCCATCCCTTCCTCATACACGCACACACACACACAAACACACACACACACACACACACACACACACACACACACACACACACACACACACACACACACACACACACACACACACACACACACACACACACACACACACACACAGACCTCTGTTCAGTCAGATTTACTGTAAATGTCACAACCAAAATGATAATGCAGTAACGGCCTTAACTATGTTTCACCCGTTTCAGTTGAATTTTGTATTATTATTATTTTTTAAATAAATAATGCTTGTGCATGCTACCAGGCCCAGGGGCACAAGGGCTCAAGGGGGCCCTAAGCTAAGGTACTGATAACTTTACATGTCTTATAGTCAAAGAGCTCAGTCACTCATGTCAATAAAAGGTTCCAAAAAGGAATAGCCTAAATATAAGGAAATAAATCATCATGGGCCCCTCAACTAGTAGGGGGAGAAATACAAAAGCAATTGTAAAGCAACAGCATTATCTTAAGGGCTTCATGAGGGGCCTCTAAGGCCCCCACACATACAGGAATAAACTTTCTATGTGTAAATTCTATACTGTTCATAAAAAGTAGCTATCCACCCTTTATCTGTTGAAATGGGTCTCTCCATCATATAACATGGGTCTGCAGACCAATCTACTGTTTTTGCAGTTGCACAGTAAAGGATGCTGCCTGCTTAAGAAAAATCTGAAAAATAATGTTCCTTCTGCAGCTCAAGATTTGATTTAGCCTCTAAATGTTCCTCTCTAAGTGCATCAGATTGATGCATTTTACTTTAAAACGGTACACATTTTCTTCCAGTGTGCAATGCCCCTTGACCCCCCAACAAGGACCAGGGTCCCTCCCACAGTGTCCCAAAATCATCTGGGAAACACTGACTTTCTTAATATGTTTTTTGCCAATAATTGTATGTATCTGTGCGGAAAAGTCAGTGTAACTGACTGGATAGGTAGGAGTGGGGGGGCTCTTTGAGAGTCTTGGTCCAGGGGCCTATTATCTCATAATCCGTCGAAGAACCAACTGGATTCCACAAACTTTTTAATTTTCGCATTATTTATTATTAAAAAAAAAAAAAAAAGAATGGGGGGCCCCACACTAGGACTTGAAACGGGCCCCCAGATCGTTAAGGCCACCACTGTGATAATGACAGAACTGGACTCCTACAGTACTAAGACGACAGGCCAGTCATTTTCAATAATGAACATTGTGTGCACTGCCTCACACACAAACTCTCAGTTCAACCAAGTCCACAAACAAAAATATAACAATTTACAATAGCGTTTTTCACTTACTATGTATGTTGCTTTGTGGGACTTACTTTTAGCATGGAGAGAGCTGAAGTGGCGCTGAAGATTTGAAGCCTTGAAATGCGCTAATGACGCCTGGCATATAAGGCAGAATGGCTTGGTATAACGTTCAACAAAAAATATAAACTCTCCCACTCTGTTTCGGAGCGAACTTGACACAAATTGTTTACGCACGGAAAACCTCCCTCCAAGCTGAGCGGGCAGTTTTAGGTTGCGTCCACACCAAACGTTTGCGAACGTTATGTTGCGTCCTCAATTAAACATTTGCGAACAGGCATACACATACACATTAACAAAATAAAAAATTAAATAATAAACAACATGTAAAACGAACGTAAGAGCCGCATGAAACGTTTGCGAACATGCACACACATAGGCCCACACAAAAAAAAAGTATAGAAAATAAAAATATATATATATAATCACAAAATTTTATATGAACTGAAGAGCCGCACGAAGCAAGGCAAAGAGCCGCATTCGGCTCGCGAGCCGCAGGTTGGCCACCCCTGGTGTAGAGCGTGTCAGAGAGGGACCTTTCTGTCGAAGTGGCAGCTGCTACAGGTAGATAGGTGATCACAGCGCGACTGTTACTTTTTCCAAGAAAGGAGAGAAAATTACATGGCCACGGATTCACGGATAGATTTTAAAATCATATTACTTGTTAATAAAACACAAAATTGTCCCAAACAGAAAGAAATACAGGTATATGTCTGATTTGCGTGTAGGTTATGAAGCATTCAGACCCCACAACCTGGTCTAAAATACAAAAAATGAATAAATAATATTAAAGTTGTGTGTCCCATAAGTAGTACAAAAATCAGATTCAAAATAAATGTGCGTAAAAATTATAAAACTAAGTTAGAAAAAACGTATTTTTATGCTAGATCGTATGACAGGACTGTGTGGGCATGGCAGTATCAAACAGTCTCCATGGCTACAGAAGTTTGGCCCGCCCCAAATGAACCCCCCCCCCCCCCCCCGAAAATCTTTAAAAAATAAATGTTTCAATAGATAATGTATCATTAGAAGTCATCCATCCAAATTCTCTTTTCGGATAGAACAGTTAATATTTTTATTTTAAATAAACTAAGCTATCATGTTATTTACCTAATTTATGTGCAGGTGTATTCTTGCCCTTTTCGCTGCTCTGTCTTGGAAAGGGCGCATTGGGAGGAGGCCCACCCCAAACGAACTCCCCCTTCCCCCCCAAGAATCTTTCACATTTAAAAAAAAATAGATCGTGCATGATTTTTTTTCTCCTATAGTGTCAAATTACAGAAGTCATCCATCTACATTCTCTTTTCATATAGAACAGGTAATAATTGTACTTAAAAAAACGTAACCCTTATGTTATATATATATCTAGTTTATTTGCAGGCTTAGTTCTTTGCTCTCTCCTCTGCTCTGTTTTGGAAAGGGGCACGGCCCTGCCACTGACACACACACACAAATACACGTGTGCTACGTGCGCACACACCCAGAGCAAAAAAAAAACAGAGCAGACGAGAAGAACTCGCCTTACGTTATTGTGCAATAAAGTCCAAAAGCCAACGCTAAATTATAAATTGAGCAACTTCAAAATTATTTCTATAGCACATTTCAAAACAACATCAGTCGACCAAAGTGCTGTGCAAGATACAATACAAAACAACATATAAGATACGGGAGGGAAAAAAAGTTAGGAGTGTCAAAGTCTCAACTTGTGTTAAAGGCCAATGCAACAAAAGTGAGTCTTCAGCAACGTATTAAACTGTTTAACTTTAGAGTTAACTTCAACCCTAACCGTCTGCAATGCGACTCTGGCACCATTAACGGGGAGATAACGTTAGCTCTGCTGCTAGTCATTGTACCACCAGCTAATGTGCAGGTCAACACAAACATGCTGCAACAGGCTGTATAGGCAAGGAAAGGCAAGTTTATGCCTATAGCACAATTCAGACACAAGGCCATTCAAAGTGCTTTACAGGGGCAAGATTAGAATACATAAAACACATTAGAAAGGCAAATGAATAAAACATTTAAAAGCGAATGAATAGAAATAGAACATTTAAATAAAATAAAAAATTGCAGGTTAAAATGGGAAACAGAAAAGTCTTCAGACTTGATTTAAAGGAGCTGAGAGTTGCAGCAGACCTCAAGTTTTCTGGGAGTTTGTTCCAGAGATTTGGTGCATAAAAACTAAAAGCTGCTTCTCTGTATTGGAACAACTTACTGGACCAAAGTGTCAGACTTCACATACAAGGAGACAGTTGAAATATATAAATGGTAAAAAAAATTACTTATATAGCGCTTTTTAGCCGATTTTCTCAGCCCCAAAGCGCTTTACCACATTCACCCATTCATACACACACACTCATACACCGATAGCAGGCTACTGGTCCCAAGCCAAAAAGGTGAAATTCTGAATTGACATGCCTGTTTTCTTTTTCATATTATATTTATCTAAAATGTTCTCTTTTGTATACAACACACACAAACAAAGTGACGTGTCTTGTTTAAAAAAATTAATAATAAATTGTAAAATAATGTTGTCAAAGCACTTTTGAACGGGCCAAAAAAATAACATTTAGTTTATGTAAAAAAAAAATAAGGTGTGACAGGCTTTAAAAGGCTTTAAGTGCATCTTCTATGTTTTCTTAATGTCTTATTCCTTGTGTGTTTGTATGGCACTTGAAAACACTTTGAATTGTCTTGTGTCTGAATGGTGCTACAGTATATAAATAAACTTGCCTTACATTACTCAAAACAGGCAATACGAAAAAGTGTTTTTTTAAACATAAAAGGCTGACAGTTTACTGGGCCGAGAAATGCAATTCAGTCTTTCCACACACACGCACGCACACACACACACGCACGCACGCACACACACACACACACACACACTTTCCTTTAATGTCACTACTTGGGTCCTATTTTCATTTTACACAGACATGAATTCAGTAAAAGTCTAGGCTATATATACAGCTCTAGAAAAAATGAAGAGACCACTCCAAATGTTCAGTGTCTCTCGTTTTACTATTTAGAGGCATATGTTTGAGTAGAATGAACATTTTGGTTTTATAATATAAACTACTGACAACATTACTACCAAATTCCAATTTTTTTTTGTCATTAAGAGCATTTTCAATAAGTAATGTAGAGATGAAGATTTGAGAAAAATCCAGACTGGTCTCTTAGTTTTTCCCGGAGCTGTATATATATATATATTTATTTTCTGTCCATTTAGACAAGGCAAGGCAAGTTTATTTCTATAGCACAATTCAAACACAAGGCCACTCAAAGTGCTTTACAGGGGACAGATTATAATACATCATAAAAGCAAATGAATAGAAATAGAACATTTAAAAGCAATTGAATCTAGTTTGTACTCACCTTGTTAAGTTGTGTAGCTCAGCTGATCAGTTTACTAGCGAGGTTTTACCGACTTCACTCCGAGGCAGAAAGGCTGATGATGTGCGATGTTGCCAGATTATTCTTTCTGATATAACCCTCCCACTGACTCCTCCCATTAGAGAAAAAAGTTGACGTCATCCAACCATAGCCAATCAAAGCTCAGAAAAAAAATTAATGTCATATAACCTCAGCCAATCAGAGTTAAGCATTACATCTGTGTGACATTTGACTAAAGAGACCTTCCCATGAACCAGTTTTTTTCTGTTGAAGTAACTGGATATATTCCAAATGTTTTTATTGTTCCAGTAGACCTAGATTTGAAAACTGTCTCTACACACACACACACACACACACGCACGCGCACGCACGCGCACGCACGCGCACGCGCACACGCACACGCACACGCACACACACACACACACACACACCCACACACACACACACACACACACACACACACACACACACACACACACACACACACACACGCACAGTCTCACACACACATACACACACTTGTACATCATACTTAGCATTGCACAACATACTTCAAACACTATACATGTACATAAGCCCTGCAGCTCACCCGCACAAAACATTTCCTCAGAAATGTTTTTTTGTCGTTACACCCATAGCTCCAAAGAAAAACCTATTGTTCTAGTACGGCTTACCTGGGAATCTTATTTACTGTCACACACACACTACCTGGGAATCTTACACGTAAACGGTTTTGATTGGAAGCTGAACTGGTTCCAAAGTAATTCAGTATAGCGTCCTTCACATTGCCACACCCTTTCTGTGAAACAGCTACAGCTTGGATAACTTCCAGCGTTTTGATTGAAACTTAAAGATAACTAGAAAATGCATTTCCTGCTGAAAATGCGTGTGAATGCTGAAACAGCTTACGCTAAACTGGATAGCTGAGTATGAAGATTTGAAAAAGGTCTATAAAGGTTTATAAAGTTGTTGAAGTTTATAAAGGTCATAATTTTGTAAAATAAGTTTAAAAGGAGTTGAAATGTTGAATATATAGAGGTTTGAATAACATTTCTTGCTGAAATTATGAAGAAGTTGAAAGACATGGATAAAAATCTTAAAACTGTGAAATAATAATTGAATAGACTTGGAGCTAAACTACCTTGATGGCTTGAATGTATATGAATCAGCTAAAGGAGTATGAAGATGTGGAAAAGTAAGAAACAGTCTTAAGTATGAACAGTAGTGAATTGTTTAACTCTTATAGGAATGATGTTGAATATTTAAAAATGTCTAGATAAAATTACAATTGAAAGACATGAAAAAAAATGATGTGTGATATAGGCCTTCAAAGAGCAGAGTGTTTTCCCCATTTCAACTGTGCCTATCCGAACTGTCTAATAAAGTGGAAAAAAGAAAAAAATAATCAAGAAAAAAAAGTGAAATTGCCCTTTAATGGGCAGAGTCAGTCACCAAGGTGAGTGTATATCTTATTGAGGGTCTGTGATCAGGCAGAAATCCCACCTTTTAGAAGCCTCAGAGAGGTCATTTCATCCAAAATGTCACCTCAAACCGCTGCCTCTAACTGACGGACCGTGAGTCTAACTGACAAAATTATTTTATTGTTAGAACCAGAAGAATCTGATGAAGACACAGTGTGAAGATTATGTCTGTAATGTGAAGAGAATGAGAAACAGAGCATTTTAAAGGTGTGGTACAGTCTGCCTTTCTCCAGAAATTTCCTGTCTCAGTTATCAAGGCGGCAGTTGGTTGGACACCATTTAGCTTGGAAGCCCAGACCTCCCATTGTGTAGGTCCGATTGCTTCAGTAGTCACATCTATGCAACCGGAAGAATATGTCCTACATTTTTATGTAAAAATTATCCACGTAGGGTTTAATTTGTGGGAGTGAGAGGCAGTTATGTGGAAGGTTTTGGTGTATTTTTACACCAGTTCTACACTGTAACAGTTGGTTCCCCCACTCTGCCTCTGAACATTCCGTCCCATCCGGATCCCATTATAAATTTAGAAAGAGGTTGAAAAAAGCTTGAAACTAAAACTGTGTTTGTTCAAAGACAGTTGAAGATTTTAAAAAGTTGTCAAAGAATTTAATAGCTGCAATTCATGTGAATTGTTTAAAGTTTGAATGGAGTCTGTAGCTGAAAAAATGCGGGAGGAGATAGGTTTCAAAGCAGAGGAAGTTTTAGCGGTTTGGAATGCTGCTCCCATCCGCTTCAATGTTAAAATAATTTGTTAAAAAGCTGAATATTTGAAATATTTGAAAAGGTAGAAAAAAGCTGAAAGGTGACCCACCATGTCCTTAAAGAGCTGAACATTTTGGTATTTGTATGGTTAAAATAGCTGAAGATTTGAAGGAGGTATGAAGGTCCAAAAAACGTACGGAAGAAGTAGCGGAATAACTAGAAAATGCATTTCCTGCTGAAAATGCGTGTGAATGCTGAAACAGCTTACGCTAAACTGGATAGCTGAGTATGAAGATTTGAAAAAGGTCTATAAAGGTTTATAAAGTTGTTGAAGTTTATAAAGGTCATAATTGTGTAAAATAAGTTTAAAAGGAGTTGAAAAGTTGAATATATAGAGGTTTGAATAACATTTATTGCTGAAATTATGAAGAAGTTGAAAGACATGGATAAAAATCTTAAAACTATGAAATAGTAATTGAATAGACTTGGAGCTAAACAACCTTGATGGCTTGAATGTATATGAATCAGCTAAAGGTATGAAGATGTGGAAAAGTAAGAAACAGTCTTAAGTATGAACAGTAGTGAATTGTTTAACTCTTATAGGAATGATGTTGCTATTTAAAAATGTCTGGATAAAATTATAATTGAAAGACATGAAAAAGAAATGGTGTGAAATAGGCCTTCAAAGAGCAGAGTGTTTGCCCCATTTCAACTGTGCCTCTCCGAACTGTCTAATAAAGCGGAAAAAAGAAAAAAATAATCAAGAAAAAAAAGTGAAATTGCCCTTTAATGGGCAGAGTGAGTCATCAAGGTGAGTGTATGTCTTATTGAGGGTCTGTGATCAGGCAGAAATCCCACCTTTTAGAGGCCTCAGAGAGGTCATTTCATCCAAAACCTCACCTCAAACCGCTGCCTCTAACTGACGGACCATGAGTCTAACTGACAAAATTATTTTATTGTTAGAACCAGAAGAATCTGATGAAGACACAGTGTGGAGATGATGTCTGTAATGTGAAGAATATGAGAACCAGAGCATTTTAAAGGTGTGGTACAGTCTGCCTTTCTCCAGAAATGTCATGTCTCAGTTATCAAGGCGGCAGTTGGTTGGACACCATTTAGCTTGGAAGCCCAAAACTTCCATTGTGTAGGTCCGATTGCTTCAGTAGTCACATCTATGCGACCGGCAGAATATGTCCTACATTTCGATGTAAAAATGATCCGCGTAGGATTTAATTTGTGGGAGTGAGAGGCAGTTATGTGGAAGGTTTTGGTGTATTTTTACACCAGTTCTACACTGTAACAGTTGGTTCCCCCACTCTGCCTCTGAACATTCCGTCCCATCCGGATCCCATTATAAATTTAGAAAGAGGTTGAAAAAAGCTTAAAACTAAAACTGTGTTTGTTCAAAGACAGTTGAAGATTTTAAAAAGTTGTCAAAGAATTTAATAGCTGTAATTAATGTGAATTGTTTAAAGTTTGAATGGAGTCTGTAGCTGAAAAAATGCGGGAGGAGATAGGTTTCAAAGCAGAGGAAGTTTTAGCGGTTTGGAATGCTGCTCCCATCCGCTTCAATGTTAAAATAATTTGTTAAAAAGCTGAATATTTGAAATATTTGAAAAGGTAGAAAAAAGCTGAAAGGTGACCCACCATGTCCTTAAAGAGCTGAACATTTTGGTATTTGTATGGTTAAAATAGCTGAAGATTTGAAGGAGGTATGAAGGTCCAAAAAACGTACGGAAGAAGTAGCGGAATAACTAGAAAATGCATTTCCTGCTGAAAATGCGTGTGAATGCTGAAACAGCTTACGCTAAACTGGATAGCTGAGTATGAAGATTTGAAAAAGGTCTATAAAGGTTTATAAAGTTGTTGAAGTTTATAAAGGTCATAATTGTGTAAAATAAGTTTAAAAGGAGTTGAAAAGTTGAATATATAGAGGTTTGAATAACATTTTTTGCTGAAATTATGAAGAAGTTGAAAGACATGGATAAAAATCTTAAAACTATGAAATAGTAATTGAATAGACTTGGAGCTAAACAACCTTGATGGCTTGAATGTATATGAATCAGCTAAAGGTATGAAGATGTGGAAAAGTAAGAAACAGTCTTAAGTATGAACAGTAGTGAATTGTTTAACTCTTATAGGAATGATGTTGCTATTTAAAAATGTCTGGATAAAATTATAATTGAAAGACATGAAAAAGAAATGGTGTGAAATAGGCCTTCAAAGAGCAGAGTGTTTGCCCCATTTCAACTGTGCCTCTCCGAACTGTCTAATAAAGCGGAAAAAAGAAAAAAATAATCAAGAAAAAAAAGTGAAATTGCCCTTTAATGGGCAGAGTGAGTCATCAAGGTGAGTGTATGTCTTATTGAGGGTCTGTGATCAGGCAGAAATCCCACCTTTTAGAGGCCTCAGAGAGGTCATTTCATCCAAAACCTCACCTCAAACCGCTGCCTCTAACTGACGGACCATGAGTCTAACTGACAAAATTATTTTATTGTTAGAACCAGAAGAATCTGATGAAGACACAGTGTGAAGATTATGTCTGTAATGTGAAGAATATGAGAACCAGAGCATTTTAAAGGTGTGGTACAGTCTGCCTTTCTCCAGAAATGTCATGTCTCAGTTATCAAGGCGGCAGTTGGTTGGACACCATTTAGCTTGGAAGCCCAAAACTTCCATTGTGTAGGTCCGATTGCTTCAGTAGTCACATCTATGCGACCGGCAGAATATGTCCTACATTTCGATGTAAAAATGATCCGCGTAGGATTTAATTTGTGGGAGTGAGAGGCAGTTATGTGGAAGGTTTTGGTGTATTTTTACACCAGTTCTACACTGTAACAGTTGGTTCCCCCACTCTGCCTCTGAACATTCCGTCCCATCCGGATCCCATTATAAATTTAGAAAGAGGTTGAAAAAAGCTTAAAACTAAAACTGTGTTTGTTCAAAGACAGTTGAAGATTTTAAAAAGTTGTCAAAGAATTTAATAGCTGTAATTAATGTGAATTGTACGGAAGAAGTAGCGGAATAATAATAAAGATTTGGATAACAATAGTGTGAATGCTGGAAGCTCCAGCATTCACACTAATTATACCTTTACACCTGTGAAAAACTGTCTACACAGGTCTCTGGGTTTATCATTTAGGCAATCTACCTGAATCTGGCCAAATAAGAGCGATGACATGAAATGCAGACCAAAAAAAACATCCTTACAAGGCTTTGAACTGCTTATATAACATTAGTTAAAATGTATTTAGACTGTGACACCCGCCTGAACTGAACGGTTGAATACTGCTATGGTGATATCTCCCACACCTAAAAGCGTTATGCAGGCCTCCACTTTGACTAACCACAAAGTTATTGATCTCTTGCCAAAAACAATATCTGTGGTGAAGTGAGTCAAACCTGGCTCTGTGCAAATTCAGGTTTGGTCTGATGGATGTCATAACACAGAATCCCTGCAGAGAATATAATAACATCTCCCTCCTCCACAAATGACTCCCTCCCTCCCTCCTCCCTCCCCCCTCCCTCCCTCTCTCCCTCCCCTTCTCTCTCTCTGCCTCTATCTCTCGTTCTCTCTCTCTCTGTCTCTCTCTCTCCCTCTCTATCCACCCATCCATCCATCTTACTTTTTTATTCATTTTTTCTGCCTGTTATTAATTAATTAATAATAAACCAAAGAATTGAACATTTTCCTTCTCTCTCTCCCGGTTGTCCCCTCCCTGCTGTGCTGTCTCTGGCAACATTTCTGTGATTATAATAACACAAAGGTCTTTCAAGGACATTTTGCACATCCCACAGAAATATTGACCATTTATTGAATATCCGTATAAATGCACCAACTCAAGCTCCCAGCACAAATGCACTTAAAATGGTTCTCTTTTATGTGAGATCCATATTCAATAAGACTTTCCCTGCGTTCCAAATCACATACTTTTTTCTTTTTACTACACTACATACTAAAGTACAGAAGAGTTTTAGTCTTTTTACTACACTACATACTAAAGTACAGAAGAGTTTTAGTCTTTTTACTACACTACATACTAAAGTACAGAAGAGTTTTAGTCTTTTTACTACACTACATACTAAAGTACAGAAGAGTTTTAGTCTTTTTACTACACTACATACTAAAGTACAGAAGAGTTTTAGTCTTTTTACTACTCTACATACTAAAGTACAGAAGAGTTTTAGTCTTTTTACTACACTACATACTAAAGTACAGAAGAGTTTTAGTCTGTTTACTACACTACATACTAAAGTACAGAAGAGTTTTAGTCTTTTTACTGCACTACATACTAAAGTACAGAAGAGTTTTAGTCTGTTTACTACACTACATACTAAAGTACAGAAGAGTTTTAGTCTTTTTACTACATTACATACTAAAGCACAGAAGAGTTTTAGTCTGTTTACTACACTACATACTAAAGTACAGAAGAGTTTTAGTCTTTTTACTACACTACATACTAAAGTACAGAAGAGTTTTAGTCTTTTTACTACACTACATACTAAAGTACAGAAGAGTTTTAGTATTTTTACTACACTACATACTAAAGTACAGAAGAGTTTTAGTCTTTTTACTACACTACATACTAAAGTACAGAAGAGTTTTAGTCTTTTTCCTACACTACATACTACAGAAGAGTTTTAGTCTGTTTACTACACTACATACTAAAGTACAGAAGAGTTTTAGTCTTTTTACTACACTACATACTAAAGCACAGAAGAGTTTTAGTCTGTTTACTACACTACATACTAAAGTACAGAAGAGTTTTAGTCTTGTTACTACACTACATACTAAAGTACAGAAGAGTTTTAGTCTTTTTACTACACTACATACTAAAGTACAGACGAGTTTTAGTCTTTTTACTACACTACATACTAAAGTACAGAAGAGTTTTAGTCTTTTTACTGCACTACATACTAAAGTACAGAAGAGTTTTAGTCTTTTTACTACACTACATACTAAAGTACAGAAGAGTTTTAGTCTTTTTACTACACTACATACTAAAGTACAGAAGAGTTTTAGTCTTTTTACTACACTACATACTAAAGTACAGAAGAGTTTTAGTCTTTTTACTACACTACATACTAAAGTACAGAAGAGTTTTAATCTTTTTACTACACTACACACTAAAGTACAGAAGAGTTTTAGTCTTTTTACTACACTACATACTAAAGTACAGAAGAGTTTTAGTCTTTTTACTACACTACATACTAAAGTACAGAAGAGTTTTAGTCTGTTTACTACACTACATACTAAAGTACAGAAGAGTTTTAGTCTTTTTACTACACTACATACTAAAGTACAGAAGAGTTTTAGTCTTTTTACTACACTACATACTAAAGTACAGAAGAGTTTTAGTCTTTTTCCTACACTACATACTACAGAAGAGTTTTAGTCTTTTTCCTACACTACATACTAAAGTACAGAAGAGTTTTAGGGCCACAGACAGGAGAGAAAAAAATCAGATAAGGAAGATTTATTTCATTATGTAGAGAAATTTCAATAATAAAGACGAATACTCCAAAATAATATTGGAGTTAGTGGGACATTTATGTATTTTCAGCATACTACAATTGACGTGCATGTATTGGGAAGTGTGGGGATTGGAACGCAGGGATTGTTTTTAAATTATTTTATTTCGTCTGCACACTTAGATTTTATATTTTTAACTGAATCTCGGCTGCATGCAAATGATCCTGACTGTGGTGTATGTCCCCTCTAAAGATTCTTTTTATTGTTTTGCCTTTGAAGTTTTTTTGAACACTTAGCGGCCTCCATTTGATAATTTTTGCTACAGTTTGTTGTACCCCAAAACAAACAGGCAGCTTTTTTTGTGGGTTCATGTGTAACTGTTATCGTATGACTTCCAGCTCTATTACTTTCTTCTTGTTGACCTTATACAGGACACACAAGTCCATTTTGCATTATGAGCGAAAGACACAGAAAGACAAAGGCAAGGCAAGGCAAGTTTATTTATATAGCACAATTCAGACACAAGGCCACTCAAAGTGCTTTACAGGGGCAATATTAGAATACATAAAACACATTATAAAACATTTAAAAGCGAATAAAAGAAGCAAAAGGGCCCGAAGCAAAGTGAAGACATCGAATCAAATCAGCTTTCTGCTCAGCTTCTACTTTATTGTGACATACAGCAGTAAATGATTCTCACACACACACACACACACACACACACACACACACACTCACCCACCACCCACTCACTCACTCACTCACTCACTCACTCACTCACTCACCCACCCACCCACCCACCCACCCACTCACTCACTCACTCACCCACCCACCCACCCACCCACTCACTCACCCACTCACCCACCCACCCACCCACCCACCCACTCACTCACTCACTCACTCACTCACTCACTCACTCACTCACTCACTCACTCACTCACACACACACACACTCACTCACACACACACACACACTCACCTTCCTTATTTATTATGAGAGAATCCATACAGAAAGGAGTCAGGAGACAATGCTTAGCTTCTACTTTATTGTGACGTACAGCAGAGAATGATTCACATTAGGGTTGAGACTAGTTAGTTTGACTTTAAATGTGCAAACATTTTTGAAATCGGTTCATCTTAGCCTGAGAAAAGGGCAGAAAGAGTGTGTTATGGTCTCACTGTCTAACCCTACATTTTGCCCATATTTATACTACATAGGATCTCAGAGTTCAGTACGCCTTCATATTCCCACTGGTGGTGAAGTAGGCCTTTAATATTTGGGATGTTACAGATATATATGAGTTGGTTTCTCTTTTACTGGTGGATTGTGCCTGTGTCAGTGTCAGGAGAATAGGGCCCAAAGCGAATTTAAAACATTTTTAAAAAGAGAAAGAAAGAAAATCATGAGATATAAGCTGATATTTCTGCTGTGCCTTTGGTCCTGAAGAATTACTTGTAAGATCGAACCATCATGACTATTTGCTTGATGTCGTGGATGTGACCCTTCCATTTAAACCACTCGGTGCCCACGGCATAGAGTTTCTCATCGTTCTCGATACGATAGCCGGCTGAACGGCGACAGTTTTTGAACCACGAGCCCTGCCCCACGACTTGGGCACAGTTTAGTTTTGTCGCGTCCTAATCTTTGTCATATGTGGAGAATTTCTGTCCATCGTGATAGCTCAGGCCATCTCCTAGAGAAACACACACACAAGAACAAACAACAGTTGTGCTAGTGAATTTGCATCAAATATTATACAGGTGAAACTCGTATTATTAGAATATCATGGAAAATGAATTGGAATTGAGGCAAGAATTCATGCTTAAGGGGCCCAAACCAAGTACTGAGTACATATGGATGATTATACTTAATAGAGGGCCGACATTTCTGTATTTAAAATCCCCTTTTTATTGATTTCATGTAATATTCAAATTTTCTGAGATTTTGAATTTGGGGTTTTCATAAGCTGGAAGCCAGAATAATCAAAATTACAACAAATAAAGGCTTGAAATATCTCACTTTGCTTGTAATGAGTCTATATAATATTTTAGTTTAACCTTTTAAGTTGAATTACTGATATAAATGAACTTTTCCACGATATTCAAATTTTTCGAGTTTCACCTGTATATGCATATAAGCAGTAATACTAATTATGTAAATGTGTTTTGGGTGTGGTTCTACATAAGCCTGTATAGGTTTATGCCACACCCACACATGTATTATATATTTTTTTAAGCGATTTGTATGTGAAATAAAATACACTAGACTATTAGCGGATGGTGCAGTGGTTAGAGCGGACCTTTGATTCCTGTGTCCTCCCTTTTATAATAATAATAATATCTTTATTTATGTAGCACCTTTAAAAACAATGGTTTACAAAGTGCTTTCACAAAATACACAAGAGCAAGTATAATCAAATAATCACATACTAATCAAAAAATCTGGTTTAATTTAAGACTAGTCCAGTTTAATGAGATATAAAATAATGGACCATTGCTTAAAACTGAACTTTTTTGGACAGTGTCACCCACACACACACACACACACACACACACATACACACACACACACACACACACACACACACACACACACACACACAGTGCCTATCAACAACAATGTGAAAATATACAATGACTTCTGCTTGTTTCTGTCTCGTTTATATTGTCTTAAATTCTGAACACTTATATTGTCACTGTTTTGCGACACGTAAATAATTAAAGGAATACTTCACCCATACGGAACCAGCGTTCTATCATTATAAAATCACTATTATAATATAATGAATGAGGTTTTTCTTCCCTCAGTCTTCCCTTGGCCCAGCTGTCCTGTTAATCCTAACCCTTACTGTGATGTCACAAGAAGGAAAATGTAGGGTTAGACAGTGAGGCCATAAAACACTCTTTCTGCCTTTTCTCAGGCTAGGATGAACCGATTTCAATTTTTGTTGCACATTTATACTAAATAGGATCTCAGAGTTCAATACACCTTCATATTCCCACCGGTGAAGTCGGTCTTTAAAGGGGACATATTATGAAAAACCAAACATTGCTGGTGTTTGGGCACACTTTGTAGGTTATTGGGATCCCTACCAGCACACACAAGCTTATAAAAGACAACTATGTTAGTTTCTTCTGGGATGCTTATTTCGAAAAAGGGGGGATTTGAAGGTTTCTTCCAAAAAACACCGACTGGTGACGAAATCGGTCGGTTTTCATTATCATAAATACTCCCACGGGAAAGCTCATCAGATTCTCGGCAGTTGATTGGCAAATCAATACGCCCCGTTGGTAACCACACACACCTGGAACTGCACCTGCTAATGCAACAACAGAGCAGAAGCAAGCTGCAGTGTTAGCTCATCCTCAAGCTACCATCACCATAGATATAGAACCATCACACCCCAGCCTCGAAGCAGCCCGGGGCTGAATGGATTTACTTCATTTGTTGTTAGGCTATGCCCAGTTTAGGTTGGCAATCTAGTGTGATCTGCCATTATAGTACTGGAGTGTGAAGGAGATTGTGCCTGGAAGACTGAGAGACACCATCTCTCCTCTGGAAATGTAAGTAGTCCTATTTAAAAACAAATCTGTCCGTTTATGAGTTCAATGTGTGTAATGTGCTTTAATTTATCCCTCCTAAAATAACCAACGCCAAACGAGATAATGCCGCTATTTCTTGTGTAGGCTCTTATTGTGAAAAGGTGGAACACGGAAGTGTTGTTGTAATGTGGTTGTTTTGACTTATGTTGGGAGCGCTTCAATAAAGTGGCTCGTTCCGTTCCGTGAATGGAGTTTTCCGAGTCCTTATTCCTATAATACTGAAGTATAGGGACGGCCAAAACGCTTGGTTACAGTAGTATATAGCAGCTAGAGTTAGCGTTAGCGTCCGCTAGCTTAACCGTTAGCTTTATGCTAACATTTAGATCTGTGAGTCTGTCCATGACAGCCCCTGTGTGAAAAATAGACTGTGAAACTATGGTGTGTTGGAAACTGAAGAGTATTTATTTGTTGTTGACAGTGTGTAGTTATGCAAGCATTCAGTAGTCATTCATTATTATTATTAGTTATGCAAGCAGTCGTGGTAGGCTACATGCAGCAGTAGGCCTATTACATCTCCAGTATAATGTACAATATAATAGACAGGAATACTGTAAATTGCTGATGTTTGTTTCCTGTCCATTATATTTCAAAAAGCACACAGTAGCCTATCACTCAGAACTCGTTGCTTCTTAAGCAAGGGCTATACTGAACTTATTAGTAGCCAATCTTATTTAATAATGGAAGAAAAAATATATTTTCATTAGTTAGTAGCTTTACCATAACTACAGATGTATGATGTATATTTCAGCTAGTCTACATGATATAACATTGAATGTGTCATGTTTTACAGATGTGAGTGACCTGACGGACCACACTATCTGTTCCATCAGAGGACTGTTCACTGGGTGGGACGGGTGGTCTTCTTCAGGGCCCACCAGCAACAACTGGGCAGTTACATACAAGTTATGACTTTGCTTCTGTTTGATATGTAAACTTTATATTTCCATTTCACTGGCTATGAATAAACTGCTTTATTTTTAAGTATGGTTTTGGTCTTTTTAAAATGTAATGATACTGTTTTATAAGAAATCTTCAGAGAGATAAAGGGTTGAATTAAAAAAAACGTAAAGTCAATGCATGTAGATCGGTCAGAAAACTAGTCCAACATCCTGACTATGAAAATGTGAGTTTCAAGTAATCCTTTACTACACGAAGCAAACAGTGACAGTTAGCAAAACAATACATTGTTTAACAGTAAAACTTTATTATAAATGAGTGATCACAATACAAATGATATTAAAAGGGTGTCAGATAATTGTGATAATTCGCAGTTATGACTAATTATTTCAATTTTTTTTTTTTACAAAAGATGCCTTTCCAGTGAATCTTGACATGATACATTCCTTTCCTGCCTCGTTACTGTACATGTAGGCTATACATGTTACCTCAGCATGGCTTCACAACCAAAGCTTTTTCTCTCCACTGGGTTGTAGATCATTCCCCAGTTAAACCTGTAGAGACATACATAAAACGTTGTATGTTACAAGTTAGGAGGTTTTTGCATAAATACTTAGCTCATATTCTGTTATTGACAGTGACATATTTAAACTGTATTTACCTGATGATAATGTCAGGGAAACCAGAAATCTTGATGCAATTTTCACAGTTTCCAGCTCAGACTCCTGCCTGACCAGGTTCAGTTGTAAAGCTTTTGGTTTAGAAGTGGTAAGTGTGCCGATAGAAATGAAGCTAAACATGGTAACATCGATCTCCATGCTGCATTGGCCAAAAGTAAACAAAACTGACAGCTGGGCGTGTGCCATGCCCATATAGGTAGGTATAGAGTAAATGAGCAGGGCGGTGCATGCACGCCCATGTAGATCTGTCCAGTCAGAGCAGACTAGGAGGGGGGTAGATGTCAAAACCAAATTTTTTAGGGAGAGGCCAAAAAAGGCCTGAAAAGGCAATGAAGAAATGGGCATTGGTAGAAAACTAATGGGCTTTTTGTACAATAGACCATTAAAACCTTTTCTAGTAGACCTCGGAAATACACATTTAAACCCGAGTTTTTGCATAATATGTCCCCTTTAAGTTGGAGTCAGCAAAAAAAGTACAAAGAGAGATTGTGTGTGTAGTATTTCACCATGCTACCACACACTCCAGGGGCGCAACTACCCACTTTCTGGGGGGTATGCAGGCACTTAGCAGCCCCCCCCCCGCCCCAATTACAGACTTCCATTTTAAATTACATATTAGAGCAGGTGATCGGCTCAACCATGACATGTCTGCCTGCAGGGACGTTGGAAGTAGGGGTGCGGGGGTATACCGTACTGTATAGGCTACATTACATGTATTTGCCAAGATTACGTTTGTGCCCCGCCTTCCCATGCGCACTTCGGTAGAGTCAGAGTGCTGAGGGGCGCACACTAATGAGCATTAGGTTATCATTAAAAACCAGGTTAATGGCACAAAGCAGTAGGTAACTTCAGGCTGGTGGACGACGTCAGTCAACATAGTCGCTATACGTTCCCTCCGTCTGCTAAGCGCCCTACCACAGGGGGGAGGGAGAGAGAGAGAGAGAGAGAGAGAGAGAGACGCGCTGACAAGACGCAATGTTCACCTGCGCACCTGCTCCTCCAAGGTGTGTGCCAGTATCGTGCCAAGTTACCGCTGATAAGAAGTGTTTCCCCGCCGGCCGGTGAGCGCGCATGCATCAAGTAAAGGCGAACATATTAACACTTCGTAAGGTCGTAAAAAAGTCGGGTCGTCTTATATTCGGGGTCTAGTATTCGGCGTCCAGTAATGGACTGTCCGTTACCAGAGCGGTCATTCAGCTTCAGGGCCTGTGTCCAAGTTGTGTTTATTTTATTTTTTCGGGTGGAACCAACACTGTCTGTGCTCTCGGAAGCGGCTGGGGCATGTGTGTGTGTGCAATGGAAGAGAGAACCCTTTGTGTGGAGAGAAAAAAGAGGAACGTGAAATCGCCAAAGCCAATGCAAAGCCTCGACCCATTATGTTGCGAGTCAACGCATCAGAGGCAGGAATCAGCTGTGCGATCGACTTTTACTGTGGCTTTATAGCTGCGGTAGTGTCCTGAGGAGAGATTGCCAACTGCACTGTCCTTTTACGCACCACCAGGGCCGCCATAATGTTTAGATTTCATCATTTGCTTCAACGCCCTTATGATAATAAGAATGAGAGGCTTCATTAAAACGCTGTCCATGCGCTGTCTATGCGGTCGTTGTGATTTTAACTTTGTCGGCTGTAAACTGAAACTAACGGAGATCGCGGAAGCCTTCCCCTCGACAATGTTAACGTACGCTGCCCCGGTTATCATTTCAGCCTTAAACCACGGCCTTGATAGCTTTCGTTTCAGCACTAGGCTATGAACTATGAGCATTAAATAAATGCTGCGTCTCAAATGCCGAGGACAGCAGCGAGGATGAGGCTATGCCACGACCAAACCAGAGTATAGGAGAGATGACAGCGAGAGCGATCACAGCGGGGCACAAGAATAAAGTCACACATCAGAGTTCGGTCTATTTGCACTACTGTTCATTTGCACTGAAGAAATAAAAATTCACCAGAATGCAGGAAATTAAGCATTTAATGCTCAAAAAATTTTGGGGGAGTACCCCCAGACCCCCACTTAAAAATGGTCACTACCGAATGTTTAATGAAAACCTTCGTCCTTCAAATTCATGATTTAAAAAAAAAAGGCTATAAGGATACTTTGGAAAACTCTTAAATGTTATTTGCTTTTATAGTTTGTTTTAATAGCTTAATCCTAATCAAATTATTTTAAATATAAGTAGGCTATTTTATCATGGTTATAGATTGCTCATTTTAACCAGTAGCACCTCGGCCAATTTACAGCACCCCCCCTTGGAAAGTAGTTCCAACGTCCCTGTCTGCCTGCACTGATTCTCCCAAAAGTAAAGGACACAGTGAATAATAGGTTGGTCATCAGAAATAAAACTATATACTGGGCATTTAGGTTTTTGTGGCCTCACTAGTGTCAGGCATGCAAACTCATAAGACATGAAAAAGGTGACATGTCCTAAAACACACCCCTTTAGGGGGGTCTGGGGTTTTCCCACCCAGAATGTTTTGTGATTTGAACATGTAAAATGGGCAATTTGGTGAAGCTACTCTGGTGAAGAGAATTAAAGACAAAGAAAACTTTTATTTCAGTTCAAATTAATAGTAAAATGAAACAGACAAGTCAGCCATCCCTCTGGACTTTACCCAGACAATGTGTGAAGGTATTTACTAAGAAACACGTTAAAAACAGCTCAGAAAAACGGTTAAATTGGAAAAACCAGCTTGTTGATAAAACTATTTTTTCAAGTGAATGAGAGAGAAAAGGCAAAACATAAGACAAAAACACTAAGAGCCACCAATCTATCGCACCAAATTCCCTTTCAATAAACTATTATATACTCTCTCTCTCTCTCTCTCTCTCTCTCTCTCTCTCTCTCTCTCTCTCTCTCTCTCTCTCTCTCTCCTGTAATACTGTATGTGTAACTTACACACTATTCAAGCCGATTCTGAATTGTAATGCTTTGGGGGATTCTGAATTGTGATGCTTTGTGGTGCCCCCCCCCCCTTCCTTAGCCTTGTACATCATACTTAGCATTGCACAACATACTTCAAACACTATACATGTACATAAGCCCTGCAGCTCACCCACACAAAACATTTCCTCAGAAATGTTTTCTTTGTCGTTACACCCATAGCTCCAAAGAAAAACCTATTGTTCTAGTACGGCTTACCTGGGAATCTTTTCTACTGACACTGAATTCTACTGTCACCAATTCATTGAACAAGATGATGGATTCGCTTGGATGAATGATAAAGAGATATTTGAAGGTCCTGATCAGACAGTAGATTAGATTCCCAGGTAGTGTGTGTGTGTGTCAGTTTATAAGATTAGTGTAAACTAGAACAGCAGGTTTTTCTTTGGAGCTATGAGTATAACAACAAAAAAAAACATTTCTTACAGAGCCAAAAGACGTTAGTGACACTCCTAAAAAATGGTTGGTTAGAATTAGAGTTAGAGAAACTGCGTAGGTGTTAAACAGTAGAATGGGCCGGGCCAGAGATCCATATGTCATGTGTAAAGACAGAAATGTTTATTTGTCGTTACACCCATAGCTCCAAAGAAAAACCTATTGTTCTAGTACGGCTTACCTGGGAATCTTATTTACTGTCACACACACACACACACACACACACACACACACACACACGCACAAACATATCATACCGACTGACACATCAAATTATTTTAAGTTTGCACTCTTGTTTCTCAGACTCCTCTGAAGGTAAAATTTCTTTACAGGGTTTCTTTTTTCTTTATTTTTGTATAGAACACAAACACAGAACTAGAGACACAACTAAACAAACAACCAACATTTTTTTTGTCTACATATTATTATTACTATTATCATTATTAAAGGAGGAGTCAGTGATTATGGAGAACGCTTGTTGAACGTAAAAGATCACTACAGGGTTTATTATCTAATAAAGCTTGAAAAATGCTTATTTATTTATTTTGTGTAACAACTTTGATTTCCTCTCTGCTTGTTTTCTTTATTTGAATTTTAAATGAGTACACATCATATGTTTGTGTGAAAGCTTGTTATCATGTTTTGTACGGTGTATTTCAATTTCATTTGATCTCAGAGACAGTTGTTTCCTTGTGTGTGTTGTTGTTGTGCTTAAAAAAACTACAGCAGGTCTCTTTATTGACCCAAATAAAAAAATGGCTGTGTTTTAACACCAGAATTGTTTTCGGTGTGCACACACACAGTACTGACAACCTTCACAGCAGACCCGGGTTAGAATCCAGCCCGGGTCGTTCTCTGCATGTCATTCCCCTCTCTGACCTGTTTCATCTCTGTCTGTCTGTCCGTCTGTCAGTCCTCTTCACAGCAGACCCGGGTTAGAATCCAGCCCGGGTCGTTCTCTGCATGTCATTCCCCTCTCTGTCTGTCTGTCTGTCCTCTTCACAGCAGACCCGGGTTAGAATCCAGCCCGGGTCGTTCTCTGCATGTCATTCCCCTCTCTGTCTGTCTGTCAGTCCTCTTCACAGCAGACCCGGGTTAGAATCCAGCCCGGGTCGTTCTCTGCATGTCATTCCCCTCTCTGACCTATTTCATCTCTGTGAAAAACCTTTTTTTAAACAGCTGGTAAATGATATTTCGTTAGCCTCATAGCATAATTGCCTAAATCATATTTACTCTACTCTACTTTTATTCTACATCTACTCTATTCTATATCTACTTTTCGTTAGCCTAATAGCATAATTGCCTAAGTCATATTTTAAGGGTTATAGAGTAGGGTAAAGTAGATGTAGAGTAAAAGTAGAGTAGAGTAAATATGATTTAGGCCAGGGGTCCCCAAACTTTTTTCACTGAGGGCCACATACAGAAAAATCTACGAAGGGCCGGACCACTTTGCAAAAATAACACATTGATCAGGACATGTAGCTGCTCTGATGTTTAGTTTCATAGTGTCTTTGTAAATTGTAATCCTTCTTCACGGCAACACTTTCCTTGCACATTAAACAGACACATTCCCCCTCTTGTTTATATGCCAATGATACACCCAGTGTTTTCTGCCTTTGCGTCCAATGTCCAGCAGGGTGAAAATAGTATCCAGCCGAGGTCCCGACCCTCCTAGGGGGGTCCGAGGGTATGCCCCCCCCCCCGGGAGATTTTTTAAAGTTTTTAAAGTGAAATGCATGAATCTGGTGTACTTTGAGAGGGAAATTAAGAGGCTAAATCTGAAGAATTTTGAATGAAAAAAAAATGGAGACACTGTGTCAGATGAATTAGAAGCTATTGGAGAAGGACGCATAGATTTTCCATAATAATATTAATTTAAAATAAAATATTATGCAGGGTCCTCTGGGATGGGCTTGTTGCTCATTTTCTTTTATGGGACATATTTCTCTGTAATATAATGAATGCATTTAAATTATTTAAAAATGAAAAGGGCCATATTACACTATATTTTTAAAATGTGCCACGGGCCAATCAACCAGTGTTTGACCCCCCTGCACTAGTGGGTTAACTAAGGAATGCAAAAAAAAATAAAAAAATAAAAAAAAATTCAAAGGGCCATATTACATTATCTTTTTAAAATCGGCCGCGGGCCAATAAAAAGCGGGCCGCATTTGGCCCGCGGGTCGTAGTTTGGGGACCCCTGATTTAGGCAATTATGCTATGGCTAACGATATGTTTTTGTCTACCTGTTTTATTTCTATTCATTCGCTTTTCTAATGTGTATTATGTATTTTAATCTTGCCCCATGTAAAGCACTTGGAACGGCCTTGTGTCTGAATTGTGCTATAGAAATAAACCTGCCTTGCCTAGCTCATACTGCTATTTATAGTATTTATTAAATTATTTTTTCATTGTAAGACTGTGTGAACTAAAATGCCCATCTCGGGATTAATTTAAGTTTTCCTGATTCTGAAAACATGCGCGTGAAATTATTTTCTTTGGAAAAATGTGCTTTTAAATGTGCTCCGAGGAACTTTAAAAATATTTCTGAAACAGTCTCAATTTTTCCTCTGATGATCATAAATTACATGTAACCGCAAACGAGACCATCAGTGCAGAGAATGCTATTTTTTTGGGGGGTGAGTTTACGGAAAACATGGCTGAACAATTTATCGTCCCTGACATTCCATTCACGCTATAACAGAAGTATGTCTTTTATATATATATTTTTTTAAATTTAAATCTAAGTTCAAAACCTAAGGGCTTCTAATACATAGCAGCGCTGTGACATGTACTTTTCTTCCTCCTGTTTTAGTCTTTGTTCAAATGTGGTGAGTTCACGCATCGTCAACGGCCTCATACTACAACATTCAGTTTGGAAAAATGTTCTTTAAAAGTCTCTACGAGGAACTTTTAAAATATTTCAGAAACAGTCTCATTTTTCCTCTGATGATCATGAATTACATGTAACAGCAAACGAGACCATCAGTGCAAAGAATGCTATTTTTATATAGTTTTTCTTAATGCCTTTGTTTTTTGGGTATACGCTCACCCAGGAACAACAGCTGGAGTAGTAGAAAACACTACTGCTGGTGTGAAGGTATATACTAAGAAAAACGTTAAAAACAGCTCAGAAAAACGGTTAAATTGGAACAACCAGCTTGTTGATAAAACAATTTTTTCAAGTGAATGAGAGAGAAAAGGTAATTTATTTATTTATTTATTTATTTATTTATTTATTTATTTATTATTCTTTCGGACAATTCCACACAATACACAATTTTCTCTTGCAAATATTCATACATCATACTTTGTGTTGTCCGAAGGGAGACGGAAGAAGCCAAAGGCTTATCAGGTCCCGCCCCCATTTTCATGAAATTCGGATTCAGATACACAGATTACTGTTACAGAAAATAAAAATAAAACAAACAAAAAACATTTTATATATATATAGGGGAAGGTGGGGTGATTTGTGCATTTTGGAAGTTGCAAAACCCCTTGTTTCTAGAAAACCGTGGAAGAAATTGGAAATGTGACCACATATTTAAGAAGAGCCATCCATTTGACTCATCCTGTAAAGAAGGAAGACACAAGGAATAAGATATAAGCACATTTAAGCTCAAAAAACTGTGTTTTGCCTTTCAAAGTAAAATTTCCATGATCAAGGTTTTTTGATTATTGTGTCTGAACAATTATAGACACGTTTGAAAACATTTGACACATGTTTTAGTGCTTTGGTATGCTACACTTTGAGTCTATATAGTTAGCACAATGTCAACCCTAAATTGCTGCATCATGCCTATTATCCAAAAATCTGGGGATGGGGTGATTTGTGCGCAAGGGCCTGGGTGAGTTATAAGTAAGTAAGTAAGTAAAATGTATTTAAAAAAGCACATTTATGACAGTTTGCACTGCCCAAAGTGCTGTACATAGTGCATTCAGTAGGTAAACAATGAAGGTAAAATAACAATAACCAAAATAAAAGACGTAAAGCCCATACATCCACATAAACACAGATAGTAGTGCAGAGGTAAGTAAGTAGTGCAGAGGTTAATGGGGAGGAAACACCAGGGTGTACATATGGGTTTTGAGCCTTGATTTAAAGGCAGAAATGTAGGTGGAATCACATTTGTCAGGTGGCAGTTGGTTCCACAAGCACGGAGCAACTAGTGCAAAGTACATTTCTGAGAGTTGTGCCAGTGGCATGGCTGTATACGCTGGTCACCAAAAGAAAGTGATTGTCTACAGTAGCTCAGAAGAGAGTGACATCTCAGTTCCACTTAACGACACCACTGATGAGAGTTCAGATGGCCAGAAAGATGATGATGGTGACTTTGTCATTGTGACACAATGACGCACAGAACCACTGTTTACAGTATACTTATACTGTTTACAGTATACAATGTATACTGTATACAATGACGCACAAATCACCCCACTACGTGGGGTGATTTGTGCGACAAGACAACTTTTTTTCCGAAAGCTATATTTCTTAAACAGTTTATTCCAGATCCAAAGTTTTTATTGCCAGGGATGCACAACATCCTGAAATATATGTACATATTTGAGTTGGAGACATAACTGTCAAGGCCTCACTTTAAAATCACTTTGAGTAAAAAGTTGCACAAATCACCCCACCTTCCCCTATATATATATATATATAGGCCTATATATATATATATATTTTTTTTTTTTTTTTCTTTTTTAAGAATCTGCAGTCCAATACACAGTCAATTTTAATCTAATTGCTTCAGCCTTTAAGATCAGTTCAGCACAGTTCAGTTTTTCTGTGACAATGCCAAGTGTATAAAGTGTGAAGTGGCCTTGTATTTGGCCTGTTCCATTACTAAACTGGTAGTCTAAACCAGGGGTTTTCAAAGTGTGAGAAAGTGAGCCCCCCCTCAGAGAACAAATTTCAGCGGAGCCCCCCCCCCCCCAATTTTTTTTTAATTATTTTACAAATTTAAACATGTTTTTGAAACATTCTAAACATTTTTGTGCGTTTTTAAACACATAATCCAGTGTTTTAATCCTGCTTCCTTTGAGCATGGATAATACTGACTGAGTGTGCATCGGAGTGAGAAAGATAGGCAGACAGACTTGCCCAAATTATTGACTAGTTAAATGTCAGTCACACACCCAGTGTTTTTTCGCTAGTGCCTCCATTGTCCTGCTGGAGGAGAATAGTGGCCAGTGGAGAACCAGACCCTCCTAGGGGGGTCCGGGGGTATGCCCCCCCGGGAGATTTTTTTTCACCTTTTTAAAGTGAAATGCATGAATCTGGTGCACTTTGAGAGGACAATTAAGAGGCTAAATATGAGGAATTTTGTGTGAACAAATAATTTGGAGACACTGGGTCTGATGAATTAGAAGCTATTGAAGAAGGACACATGGATTTTCCATAAAAATATTAATTTAAAATAAACAAAATGTATGCAGGGTCCTCTGGGTTGGGCTTGGTGCTCTTTTTCTTTAACGAGACCTATTTCTCTGATTTACTGAATGCATTTAAATGCAGTGAGGGGAACGAAGCAGAAGAACTTGTGTCCAGCTATGCCGTGATCTTAGTATAAAAAAGAAAAACTAAAAAAAAAAAAAAAAAAAAAATTTTTTTTTTTTTTTAGTTTTTCTTTTTTTTACATATTCATCCGCGCCCCCCCTGCCATAACCCCGCGCCCCCAAAGGGGGGCGCGCCCCACAGTTTGAAAACCGATGGTCTAAACACTTCTGCAAAAGTATTCAAAAACAGGTCTGTCTGCTGGCCTGTATTATTTGTTACAATATTGTTATGAAAGTGACATTGACATTGTGCTCAGGTTATTAGTCTGTAATTTTCAATAATTTTTGAAACATAATTTGCTTTGAAATTGCGCAAACTGCAACTCCCTGTGACAACTTCATCAAGTCCATTCCACAGCTTAATACCATTTACAGAAATTGAAAAGGATTTAAGTGTGGTCCGTATATTTTTCTCAGTGAATTTACCTTTTCTTCTTAAATCATGCGAAACTTCTCTGTCTTCAAACATTACTTGTAAACTGTTAGGAAGGCTTTTTTTTGAAGCCTTGTAAATCATTTGTACTGTGTGGTAATTTACCACATCACGTAATTTGAGAATTCTGCCTTCAATAAAAAAGTTATTAGTGTGTGCCCTGTAATTGGCTTGGTAAATAATTCGTATTGCTTTCTTTTGAAGAATCTCCAACGGGTGCAATGTACCTTTGTAAGTGTTTCCCCATATTTCAGCACAGTAATGCAGATGTGGGGAAACTAAACTCCAGTATTATACAAGCAAGGCCTTTTGATTGAAACAATGTTGTGCTTTCCAAAGTATAGAAATACTCCTGGCTATTTTGCCCCTGAGATGGCTAACTTGTGGTTTCCAGCTTAATTTATCGTCAATTATTACCCCTAGGACTTTGTGTTGCTTGACCCTTTGAATTTCAATCCCATTTACCTTGATTTTTACAGCGACATCTGATGCTCTCCTGCCAAACATCATGAATTTAGTTTTTTCTAAATTTAGTGATAACTTATTTCGGTTTAACCACTCATGTAACTTAGTCAATTCAATGTTTACGATCTCAACCATATTATTCAGATCTTTCCCCGTAATAAATAAGAAAAAAATAAACTTAGAGCCACCAATCTATCGCACCAAATTCCCTTTCAATAAACTATCATATACTCTCTCTCTCTCTCTCTCTCTCTCTCTCTGTGTCTCTCTCTCTGTCTCTCTGTCTCTCTCTCTCTCTCTCTCTCTCTCCTGTAATACTGTATGTGTAACTTACACACTATTCAAACCGATTCTGAATTGTAATGCTTTGGGGGATTCTGAATTGTGATGCTTTGTGGTGCCCCCCCCCCCTTCCTTAGCCTTGTACATCATACTTAGCATTGCACAACATACTTCAAACACTATACATGTACATAAGCCCTGCAGCTCACCCGCACAAAACATTCCCTCAGAAATGTTTTGTTTGTCGTTACACCCATAGCTCCAAAGAAAAACCTATTGTTCTAGTACGGCTTACCTGGGAATCTTATTTACTGTCACACACACACACACACACACACACACACACACACACACACACACACACACAGACACACACAGACACTACGTACGTGATTGGTGACATTGAGATTGGGTTCGGGAGTATTTCACCATGCTTCCCCAGGCACCTTACAAACAATCCTAAAAAACGGTTGGTTAAGAGTTAGAGAAACTGTGCAGGTGTTAAACAGTAGAATGGGCCGGGCCAGAGGTCCATATGTGATGTATAAAGACAGTCTGCAGTTAGAGTGAGAGCAGCTCTGTGGCTGAGCGTCTGACTGACAGGATGAAGACCCTCAATGTGCTGATGCTTATGGCCGCAGCCCTCTCTCTTGGTCAGTACCATGGAGTTCATCTTTACCATATTTTACATTCGCTTTTCTAATGTTTATTCTTTAAGCCTTTCTAGCTTTTAAAATGTTTTATTTCTATTCATTCGCTTTTCTAATGTGTATTATGTATTTTAATCTTGCCCCTGTAAAACACTTTGAACGGCCTTGTGTCTGAATTGTGCTATAGGAATAAACTTGCCTTGCCTCTGTGGTATATATATATATATATATATATATATATATATATATATATATATATATATATATATATATATATATACTGTAGGCCTATATATATTGCACATTTAAATTTATTTACTTTTATTTTATTCTTATACATACCGTTTTGTTTTGCCTTTCCTGTGGCACTATTTACAATTTATTTTATTGTAAATATTTAATGTTATCAATGTTATCCTCTTGTTCTAATTGCACCGTGGGTCGGAGACAAACTTTATTTTGATGACTCTTTATGTCTGGAACATATTTTGTAATCGACAATGAAGGGATTTTGAATTTAGCTTTGACATACATTCTCCTGGAATACTGATTGTGCTTGTTCTGATTTAGACTTCTCCGTGGCTCAAGACCCAGCTTCTGGTGAGTAGCCTACCGTACTTTTCGAACTATAAGCCGCAACTTTTTCCCAATTTTTCGACCCTGTTACTACACAGCACAGTATATGTTCTCTAGCTATAGGGATGGGCGTTAGTAATCGAGTACTCCTCGTTTCAATTGAACTCGATTGGTGGATGAGGAAAATCGTTTTTTGTTTTGTCTGTAGCCTTTAGGCCGGCGGGCCCTATTTTAAAATGTTATATACGTGTACAAAACGGCACAAAACGGATAAAATAAAGTTTAACAAAATTTAATATTTTGATGCAAGTGCAATAAACTGAGCGTTGTGTCAAACAGCAACTGCAAATAACTGCCACCTCCGTGCCACGGCAGCGCAGCCTGTGTTCTCCACTGCACCGCGGAGCTGAACACGGTCTCTCCTTTCTTCTCCAGAACATTGTCAGGAATATAACTGTCCAATTATTTCAAAACAGATGTTAAAATTACGTTTATAAAAAGGGGAGATGACACCTGTTACTCTCAGCTCAGTTAGTAATGAGTAGACTCCAGGTGAGCATGCAAGGTGCTCTCCGCTTGGAAAGAAAAGAAGAAGCAAGGCTTACTTCAGGCACATTCGCTCCGAGCCAACAACAGTTAAGAAGCCTTCAATAGGGAATATGGGGATAAGATTCAAAAACCGACCGGTGAAACGTTCCGTTAATGAGGAATTAGTCGCGGTAATTATTCACGGACACGGAGTGAGCATTACGCGGTTGGATATACAACTATCTGCTTTGGTGAGTTATTTATATGTATTTAAATTGTAGGACAATCATTTTATATTATCTGCTGCCCTTCTTATTTTAAATGGTGACTTAGGCTATTTTTTGTTACAACTACAGCCCATGCTTTTTTTCTCTTTTTTTCTCCACACCGCAGACCTACTCGATCGGATTAAATTGTGGCCCGTATATTTAATTACTTTCAGTGAGAAAAATGTGTTTTAAACTTGTGGGAATAAATCCTTAATATCATATGGCAACTGTGACTGTTTGACAATAAGCATTGAGCGCTTTATTGCGGTCAACCGTTGTTCTGTAGACAGATGCGTTGCGTTCTAAAAATAGAAAAAAAGTTTAACGAGGAATCGATTGATCCTCGAGGAATGCAAGCGATCACACGAGTAGTGAAAACCCTCGTGCCCATCCCTAGTAGCTACTATTGCACTAAATGGTAACACTTGAATACGTTAGGCAAATATGCAACTTGTTTGTTGAAATGTTAATAAATGGGAGCTTCCTCAAGCAGCCATCTCTTTCCCGACAATCCCCTCTGTGCACCAACTCTTACATATGGGGTAATTAAACATTACAACACCTGTGGCTTATAGTGCGGAAAATACGGTCCTCACTTTTTTTTTATTATTTTTTTAGTGAGAAGAGACATAACACTAGACAGGACAATGCTTAGGTGTGTGTGTGTGTGTGTGTGTGTGTGTGTGTGTGTGTGTGTGTGTGTGTGTGTGTGTGTGTGTGTGTGTGTGTGTGTGTGTGTGTATTTGTATTTGTATTTGTTTGGGAGGGACCGCAAACCACAGATGTGTATTTAAATACTTTTTTTCCTCCTTTAACACCACAATTATTATTATAAGTTTATTGTGTTTTTTGTATTTATCAATTATTTCCTCATGTATGAGCCTGGGGCAGTCCCTGTACTAGCCGCCTCCAGTCACCCATTATACTGTGTTCATGTATCTAGAGCAGCGGTGTCCAAACTACGGCCCGCAGGTTAGGGCCCCCCTTAGCCCTCGGGCCCGGTAGCATGCACAAGGGCGGGCCCATAGTTAAGGCTACTGGAGAAGGGTTGTCCAATCTACGGCCCGCGGGCCAACTGCGGCCCGCAAACCGTTTTTAATTGGCCCGCAGCACAATCTAAAAATAGAACGGAAGACAGCCCTTCAGTCCAAAAAAAGAAAAAGAAGCTGGAGATGTGGTATTTAAATAAAATAAAATGTGTGTGTGTGTGTGTGTGTGTGTGTGTGTGTGTGTGTGTGTGCGTGCGTGCGTGTGTGCCTGTCTGTGTGTGTGTGTGTGTGTGCGTGCGTGTGTGCGTGCGTGCGTGCGTGCGTGCGTGTGTGTGTGTCCTCAGGTCAGACGACTGAGCGGCTGCACACAAGGAAAGACCTGGTCAGGTTCCTGAGGGATTACATCACCGCAGAGGAGACCAAAGTGGACCAGATCAGAAAGTAAGAGAGACTGCAGCATTGAGTTTGCTTCTTTTAAAGATTATTTTTGGCATTGTATTGTAAATGCTTTATTGACAGTTTTGGAGAGACAGAGGTGAAATGTGTCGAGAGGGGAATCACATGCAGAGAACGACCCGGGCTGGATTCTAACCCGGGTCTGCTGTGAAGAGGACTGAGGGGCGGACACACACACACACACACACACACACACACACACAAACACACACACAAACACACACACACACACACACACACACACACACACACACACACACACACACACACACACACACACACACACACACACACACACACACACACACACACACACACACACACACTTTATTAATAAACTGAACCCAGCCCAAAAAAAAAAAAAGTTAAAAGGAAAAAAATAATAATAATTGAGTGAAAATAATAATGGTAATAATAACAATTTTGAATAAAATAAGTAATTGTTGTTTGTGCTCTATCTCCTCGCCCGCCTCGTCTTCTGCAGGACTGAATTGAAGGCTAGAGAGTCGACTATTTACTCTATATTTATTTATTTTTGTCTCAAGTAATATTTCTACTATTATTAATTATTTAATATTTTCTTTTTTATTGATATATAGTTGTATGTATATATATATATATATATATATCTATATATATATATATATGTATATATATACATATGTGTGTGTATAGACACACACACACATATATCTATATATACACACATATATATATAGATATATACACACATATATATATATATATATATAGATATATACACACATATATATATATATATATATATATATATAGATATATACACACATATATATATAGATATATACACACATATATATAAAAGATTTAGATATTTTCTCTTCTGTCTTCACTAACCACACGCCCGACCACGAATAACATCTTCAATACAAAATACATATCAACCCAGTAACATTCCCTTTCTCTCTCCCTTTCCCCTTTACACAATAACAACACAAGATAACTTTTATTTTTTTTTGTTTTTCTGCTCTTATTTATCTATGATTATGACTCTTATTTCTATCATTTTTGTTTATCAGTATTGTCAATATGGATAACGATAGCCATTTTTCAACACGGTCTCACATCATTCACAACAACCGAACAACCGAAAATGCCATTCTTATCTTTACATTCTTATGATGATTATTCATTTCTTACTATCAGTTTGACCTGTTGTAACCCCTCTTGACCCATCAGTAAACAAAGCTAATGTTAATCATGATGTTCATCTGTTGCTTTGCGACCAAAATGGGCCATAGTGAGCATTGTCGGCCTGGACGATCACCAGGACATATGAGCAGCAGCGTGTGGGAGTATGTGGGTTCAACACCGGGGACGTTACGAAGACCTGTCGTACTTTTCAAAGACGTCAATTTGCAGCTTCCCCGCTAGCTTAGCCGCTAGCTTAGCCGAGCGGAGCAGCGCAGCGCCCAGTGTACAGGTACAGGCCTTTCTTTATATGACCATGGAACTACAGCCCTGTGTGAGTTAGATTCTCTGCCCGAGCCGGAAGGGCTTCCGTTTTAGTAATGTTATAAGAGACAACACTGCGCGCACGGTGTGTCTCCTACGGCAGCACCGCCTTCAAGCCGATCGTAATTACTGCTGCTCTCAGTGCTTTGCAGCTCCTCCCTGTGCTGTACTGACGGAGGCTGTGTTGCGCCGCTCATTAAGTTCTCTTCTGAACAGATTTCTGTCATTCAAACAACGCAGATTTGTGTTTTAAAACTTAAATTATAGCAGCCAACTTTTTAAAAAATAAGGGTTTAAAATCAGGCGCGTGCCTAAATAAGAAATACGATTAATAGAATGGGCCGGGCTTGGACAGAACACTGGGGGAATATATTCGAATATATTCGAATTAATTAGGGACATTCGAAATTCGTTCGAATTTCATTTTTGGAAAAAGTGACAGCCCTAGTGTGTGTGTGTGTGTGTGTGTGTGTGTGTGTGTGTGTGTGTGTGTGTGTGTGTGTGTGTGTGTGTGTGTGTGACAGATGGGTAAACACACTGAACATCCTCTCCGAGGGTTCTCAGGACCTTTATCCCCCGATCAACGCCTTCAAACTGATGAAGAAACTCAACACAGACTGGGGAGAGCTGGAGAGTCTGGTGCTGCAAGACATGTCTGATGGTACAGACACACACACAGACAGACAGACAGACAGACAGACAGACAGACAGACAGACAGACAGACACGTGCACACACATGCACATGCTCACACACACACACACACACAGAAACATGCACAAATACACACACACACAGACACACACACACACACAGACACACACACACACACACACAAACAGACACACACACGCACATGCACACACACACACACACACACACACACACACACACACACACACACACACACACACACACACATGCACACACATCCACACGCACTGGAAGTTATCCAAGTATCTGTTGGGAACTATTCTGCTCCCACATTGAAACAGTTATTAATTACTCTGCCTTAGGCTCAGGTGAGGTTGATATTTCCCTTTGTAGTCTGGTTGGTCTTTTTTTTTTCAGATTTTCTTTTTCTGATACGTAGTTCCAAGGTAGTTTTTTTTATTTAATTTTTTTCTATATTCCTTTTTTTATAGTTTGCCATGGTCATAAATGATAAATCACTGATGGCAGCTAATCCAATAAGACCAATTTGCAATTTCCAACTACTGCAGTGACGGTATGACTGTAGCCACTAGAACTGATCTCTGGTCATTAAAGGTTTTGAACCAGATTTTTGAGATTGGATTTTGATTTTTGATTTTTTTTTGTTAACGTTGTTTCAATTATATATATTATAAAAGTAAAATGTTCTTAATAATGGCAGATTTTTATAAATAAAGGTTATTTTTTAGATATTTAGTAGGCTTGGGCGGTATCCAATTTTTGATACCTTTAAACCGTCCTTAAATTATACCTCGGTGTACGGTATCACCGTTGTGCCAGGGTATGAAGGTCCTGTGGCCAGACGAGGCGATCGAATGAATGTCACGCCCAGATCTTTAGGTGCAGTGTGAGCACAGGCCAGCAGGGGAGTGGGGTAGGGGGGATCGTACTTCAGTACAGTACAGGACAACTTCGCCTTGTGTGAGTGTGCTCTAAAGCCTCGTTTCCACTGAGCAGGTCGGAGCGGTTCGATCCGCTTATTTTGCCTTTTCATTCGCCAAAAGTCAGCTGACAGGGTCCCGAAAAGGTCGAGCCATCTGTTGATTGGTCCGAGGAATCGTTTCCTCATTAAACCGCTGTGTGTAGTCACCTCAGCAAGGGGGAAGAGAGTCTTGTGTTGTTGGTGCAGCACTCTGTTTATTGTGTGTTTTTTTTGCTCTTAATTCAATTAATCAGTGGGCTACACTGTGTCTGTGTCTGTAGCCGCAGTCAGTGCTGTTCGCCCACTGTCAGCTTGCACTGAGCCGTCTCTGTGCATACATTTACAGGTGTAATACGGTCATAACACGGGGGAATGAATATAGAAGCGGCTCGTTTGGCCAAGCAAAAACGAGAGACCGCTGGCTTGAACGCAGTCGTTTCACGGCCCGATACTTTGACCCATATTCTGGCGGCGGCTATCGCCGTCCAGTCTTAAACCGCCTTACGAGTAAGGATAGGGTCATAAACCCCGCCCTACCAGTAAGGGTAGGGTCGGCGGTGGAAACACCAGCCAGATTTTTAAAAGCGAGCTGTCCCGCTCTGAGCCGCTCCGACCCGACCCGCTCTGCTCGGTGGAAACGTGACATTAGATCCCCCGGTATACAGTAATACCGTACTACGTCCCAACCCTAGCTAGTAGCCCCAATAACATTAGCAAAAGCTAGATGTTATCTGTCCCTCAGTCCAGTGGTTTTGCATCTGGCAGCTAGCAAGTTATGTTGCTTTGCTAATTTTTATATTCATCGGAACTAAAATAAATGTTGACTTTTTCCTTTTATCTCTTCACCAAAATGCTTCGATAACATGTTAAACACAGCTAAAACCTTCTGGGGGGAGGGGGGATGTTTTAAAGGGGTTTAGTTTTCTGACCCGATGGTTCCTTCTCTTGTTGTGCCCCCCTGCATGACTCCCCTGGTGGAATGGTAGCTGCATGTTACCACTCTTCTGGGTCGTTTGAAGCCAGTCTTGAAAACAAACATTCCAATAGACACTAACATGATTTGGGGATTTTGGATTAGAAATAATAATCTTTGGTTATAAAGCACATCACATGCCATTCATTCAGGTTTGCGAGGGCCCCCCCACTCTAGGTCCCACCTTGGCCCCCCCAGCCACAATGTCCTGGAAACGCCCCTGTGTGGCTGAAACCATGGTGTTCTGGTTGTAATGCTGGTCAGGTTGACATGTGGAATACTGTGTGTTAAACAGTCTGTTTTGTTTGTTGTTCTTAGTGACTGCTCACTGCCACCGCGAGAGTGCCGCCTCCAAATACTCTGGTGAGTAACACTTGATCAAAGCAGAAGTTTATCTGGATGCACTGTGGCTGAGAACAGACATATCTTCTCCTGGAGGACTGACAGAATTATGATTCTTGTGCTTCAGGTCCCGAACCTATTTATACACCGCTGTCACTCAAAGACTTTGCATTTATGATAAAGTGTGAACTTGGGGCAACCAGTGTCTTGAGTGATATCAAATATATGAACTACGGATGCTTCTGTGGAAAGGGAGGCTCTGGCACACCTGTGGATGAACTGGACACGTGAGTATTTACTCATTCAGCTTCATACTCAGAAAACTTAAAAGGTCCTCCGAGGAACTTTCAGTGTGTGTTCATTCTAATGGCCTCCTTTTGACAAAAGCGGTAGTGTTTTCTATGTGCGAGCGTATGCTCCTGGGTGAGCGTATTTAAGATAATCAGAGGAAAAATTTGCCTGTTTCAGAAAAATTACAAAGTTCCTCGTAGCCCCTTTAATAAATGGTCCAGTCCGTTTTAAAATGTGTCTTGTTTGTTTGTCTTCACCCGTAGGTGCTGTCAAGTACATGATGACTGTTACGGGAAGGTTCAGGTGGACCCTAACTGCTCTACCTGGTTTGGGATTTTGGACAAGGCGGTTCCTTACTTTAAGAGCTATCACTACGACTGTGACAAGGAAACCGGAAAGGCCACCTGTCTCGGTGAGTACACCGAAACAAATTACATGTCTTGGTCATGTACACTTGTCTATTTGCTCATAAAAGCTGTGCAGTATTGTAGCTTGGAAATCCAGTCCTGCCGCTGGCTAATTTCAATTTGCTCCTGTTGGTCTGGATACGATCCATGGGAGCTCATTAAGCATGTTAGAAAATTAGGAGTTGCCAATCAAATGGTTCTATCTGATATGGGCGGGCCAGAGCCCTATGTATGCAGACAGACAGGCAGACAGACAGACAGACAGACAGACAGACAGACAGACAGACAGACAGACAGACAGACAGACAGAGCCCTATGCATGGGGCTCTGGGGTGGACGTAACCGGATGTCGACAGTGCTGGGCATGCGCCGTCGAAGCCGTGATAGTAAACAACAAAGTTACGTTTACGATTTTGAAACGGCTTTGGCCTCGGCACTGAACAATTTTGGTTGTCACTCAAATCTTCCATTAGTAAGAAAGATGAATTTTCAGTTTTTGCTCCATTTCCATCACTTTAGTTTTAACATTGTTGACTTGACAGACAAGTTAAAAATAGTTTTTTTTTTGGAAATAGGCCTAAATTATGTTGAGAAAAACAGTTTGAGTCAAATTTTAAGTAACTTAAGTTTCTTTAATTTTACAGCAATGGTTGTTGACAGTTCTCTCGTCTTTCTCTTCCTCAGAGTCAAACGACGCGTGTCAGATGGTCCTCTGTGAGTGTGACCGGGTCGCCGCGGAGTGTTTCGCCAAAGCACCTTACAACGACGAGAACTTCAGCATGGACCAGTCCCGCTGCAAATAAGGACAGTTGAATCAAATTGTAATCACACATCTCTAGGGCTGTAACGATACGCCAACTCACGATTTAGATTTGTATCGCGATTTTTGACCCACGATTCGATACTTGCAACAATTATTTTTAATTTGAAAAACATTTTATTTAAATATTCGAATAACATTTATAATAACATTTAACTTAATGTCACATTTAATAACAAATAACCTGAACAGATTTGAACACAAAGAACAATATAAGCAAAATTACGATAAAGATATAACATTTCTCTCTTCTCTGTAAGTTAGAAAACAAATAAACACTTAACAGCTTCCTTCACCAAACCTGATTGGTTGATTTAAGACAAGAGTTAAAAGAATATAAAAAATAAAAGAATTATCGCGATTTTGGTTTCGATACGCGTATCATTACAGCCCTACACAGATCAGAGTTCCACCATGTCTGCATGTGAATACACTGAGTTTATGATGAGCTGTAACTATCCATCACTCCTTCCATGGACCAGATGACTCCTGTTGGGTTTGACACTGTGACGTTATCCTGATAATAAACACTATTACAACTGCATATCTCACGTTCTCCTCATATCTGCATTTTGGTTATATATTTTATTTTCATGCCTACAGAAGTATAACATCACTTAAAGGCCTACTTCACCAGGGGGAATATGAAGGTGTATTGAACTCTGAGATCCTTTGTGGGGGTGAACAGGGTTATATGTCACACGGGTCGGTTGTCACAATCGTTATATCTCGGAACCAGAAGGGTGTGTCTGTGAAATTTTGGTATGTAAATATCCAGAATTGGGATCAGAGGTCACCTACATAGTCTTGCTTGGAGTTAGACTGCTGAATTTGAGGTGAGAGGACTGTTTGTGTTTTTCATGTCAAATTGAAAATACTTAGCTCCTCAGAATTTTTCTTCTAGGCTTTTACACAATGGGTTTATAACAAAACACTTGTTACACGTAAAAAGTGTGAAGGGTAAACTATAGTTTCGATTGTGGTTAGCCAGCTAATTAGTTGTCAGATGGTTGATGGCCTTGATGCTAGCAAAAAATTCAAGTTGGGGTTGGTCGTAAACAAGTTTTGGGGGAAAGGAATCCAATCACGAAATAAATTGTCAAGCTGTATCCTCAAACTGTAGGGTTAGACAGTGAGACCATAAAACACTCTTTCTGCCAACATTCTACACACTGCAGGTTTAAAATGTCATCAGATATTGGGAGTAGTAAGACTCTTTGTTGTGCTTTTGTAAATGAATTCCTATTGGTTAGTAAGGATAAAATACATGATGGTACATCCCCCAGGTATGTGAAATAGCTCACTTCCTCCACCTCTTGGCCTTTCACCGTAAGTGGGTTTGACACATTTTTTCCCCACTGACTGGCACTCACACCCATCACCACCCTTGAATGTATGCATAACAATAATACAGAATTTGAAAATCATTGTAATATCTTTTATTGAATTTTCGATTCTATTTTATTTTTTATGACAGTCACTGTTTGTTTATTGTCTCAATGTATGCACCTTATCCACCAAGACACATTCCTTGTTGGTGTAAAACCCTTCTTAGCAATACAATCTTTTCTGATTCTGACATGTGTCTCTCATTAAACCCATTCACAGGGTCTGTTACATATTCTGTGTGTATGTGTTTCAATGCCTGGGCATTAGTATGAGACAAAATGTTGGTTGTTTCACTGGAAAAAGGATTGGGTGTATCTTTGATGGACCCTGGTTTTTCAAAATAAGACTTTTATATAATTTTTTTATAATATTTTTATCACGACAAATAGCTTTTCTAAATGTGATTTATAATTTCGTCAGTTGTTTTTCTCCACGTTTACGTTTTCTTGGGTAACCCCACCCCTTTAGAATAATAACAGAAGCTACAGTGGCCTTCAAGGACCAGAACAATTCTAGATTTTAAACAATGCACCTGATGACATTCCAACTATGACACTTTCAAGATGGCGGCACTAGGCCTTGGTCCAAGATTTGCAGAAATATGGACATATATGAGACCCTTTCTATGGGAAAAAAAAATAATTCAAACTTTTTTCTGCTATTATGCACACAATTAAATGTACTTATGGATATTATAATTACTTTCTATAATTAAATTCTACACACTGCAGGTTTGAGCACCTTTTTGGTTGCAATCAAAACAGCGTTATTTGAGTTTAATTACTTCATTTGTGTTATGCACAACGCAATAAGTGTCAAGGCAAGTTTATTTCTATAGCATGATTCAGACACAAGGCCGTTCAAAGTGTCCAGGTGTGATGTGTTTCACTGTCCAGCAGAGGCCAGCACAGACATGCCAATAGACTTCATGACACGGTGCACTTCGGTTCAATTTGACCTGAAGACTTTAGTATTTCCATTGAATGTTACTTTGTGCTACTTCTGTCCTTCTATCGGCCAGCCTAGTCACTCTGGTGTCAATTCACTTTATAAAAGACACTCGGGGACACTTTTCCACTTGAATACTTCACCCATACGGAACCAGCGTTCTATCATTATAAAATAACTATTATAATATAATGAATGAGGTTTTTCTTCCCTCAGTCTTCAAAAGCACAACAAAGAGTCTTACTACTCCCAATACCTGATGACATTTTAAACCTGCAGTGTGTAGAATTTTGGGTTTTATTTCCTAGCAGATTTTGTAGAAAGTAATTATATTATCCATGAGTGAATTTAATTTAGTGCATAACAGCTGAACATTTTTTATTTTATTTTTTTTTCCTTAGAAAGGGTCTCATATATGTCCATATTTCTGCATATTTTGGACCAAGGCCTAGTGCCGCCATCTTGAAAGTGTCATAGTTGGAATGTCATCAGGTGCATCGTTTAAAATTCAGAATTGTTCTTGTCCTTGAAGGCCACTGTAGCTTCTGTTATTATTCGAAAGGGTTGGGGTTACCCAGGGAGTGTTGCATTCTAGAACTTTGTAGAACTTTCTTGATGATGTCATATTACACACTGCCCCTTTAAACTAGGCAGTATAATTATAGGCCACCATTAATGTACCGTCCCAAATCAACACAAGAAAGACAATTTGTCTTCTTCTTCTTTAAAATCTATTTGGAAGCTTTACAAGTATGACTTTCCTCTTTGTGTTAATGATGCTTTGAAGAGGGGAAGTCACATAATGTCTACTGAGGAATGAGAGACAACTATGGCTTAAATCCAATCAAATCAGTTTTATTTGTATAGCCCAAAATGACAAATACATGTGTCTTAGTGGGCTTTACATTTCATACAATATGATATATGATACAATATGATACAATATGACACCCTGCCCTTACACCCTTAGCTCGGCTGAGAAAAAACTCCCAGTAAAAACCCTTTACCGGGATTTAAAAAATTTAAGAAATCTCAGGGAGAGTCGACAGAGTAAGGGATCCCTCTCCCAGGACGGACATGCTGCAATAGATGTCATAAGTAGAGAAAATCACGAAGGAATTTGATCATTGACCAGGTGATTACATGGTAATACTAAAGTAAAGTGTGAATACTGAGGCTTACAACCTTTGGTACACTAAATGTTTTAATCTACGGTAAAAAAGAAAGTAGCACACAGTGGTAAACTCAGGTCCCTTCACTTTATTGAAAATGATGCAGAAGAAGACAGTACACAACCAACAGCAGTTCAAAGTGATGCAGGATTATAACCTTGACTCAGATCTATAAACATCAGCAGTTGAACCAAACAATAACAAACAATCTTTTGTTCTCCACTCCATCACTATTTAGCGAAAATGTAATTTCGATTGGCATGTGTGTGTGTATGTGTGTATGTGTGTGTGTGTGTGTGTGTGTGTAACTTACATTGCGTGTGTGTGTGTGTGTGTGTGTGTGTGTGTGTGTGTGTGTGTGTGTAATTTACATTGCATGTGTGTGTTTCAATTGACAAATGAAGCGACTTAACTTAACTATTCTAAACCAGCAAAGGAGTGTAACCCAACAAGTAAACTCCTCCTACATGGAGCTTAATTTACCTAACCATTAATTATTGTACCCATATTTAAAGTGTTACGCAGAGGCTAAATAAAACAAAAATCCCATTGTTCAATGTTGTAAATCATTAGGCTCATAGCATAATTACCTAAATCATATTTACTCTGTTCTACTTTTACTCTACATCTACTCTATTCTACATCTACGTTAACCTACTCTATAACCCTTAAAATATAACTTAGGCAATTATACTATTAGGCTAACGAAAAGTAGATGTAGAATAGAGTAGATGTAGAGTAAAAGTAGAGTAGAGTAAATATGATTTAGGCAATTATGCTATGAGGCTAACAAATAGATAACTTAGTCATTAAAAAAAAGTTGTTCAACAAAATGAACCCTAATAATTCAGGGTTAAAGTAAAGACCAGAGCAAAACAGTGATTCTATAGCAGTTTTTAAAACGCCACACAGAAGAAAATGAACAAACGCTAAATAAAACAAAAGTCCCATTTAGTCCCAATGTCTGCAAAGGAGAATGACTGGGAGAGAGCCGCATTATTGAGCTGTTAGCATTCTGTTTCAGTGATTGCTGTAGATTATAGTGTGACTTGACACTTATATAAACAAGAAAATATCTCTTACTTCTCCTTTAAGTTGTTTAAACATACAATGTGAACACATATCCCCATCAACAGACCGAGAATATACCATTTCCCTGTCATTTTTCCATCATATTTTGTTTTAACCTTTATTTCTACAGGTAAATCCCATTGAGACCGGAGACTCTTTTGCAAGGGAGACCTGTTTTCCTTTCCCACGTTACCATTCACACACACATTCATACACCAATAGCAGGCTAACTATCGACATTCACACGAGGCAAGGTGGGTGAAGTGTCTTGCCCAAGTACACAACAACCATGATACAGGTGGCAGGGCGGGGATCGAACCGCCAACCCTTCGATCATCGGCCGACCCGCTCTACCACCTGAGACACAGTCGCCCCATAACAATAATCATTGCTCTTATTCGGCCAGATTCAGGTAGGCATGGTTGGCGTAGTGATAAACCCATAGACCAGGGTGAACAGGCTTAGTGAAGGTGGTGCGGAAGGTGTAGAGGTGACTCAGTGTGTTGGAAGAGACACTGTAGAAGGACAGAGTGCCAGCAGCCCAGTCCAGAAACACCCCAAGCTTTTTGCACCCAGTGGAGGGCAAAGGCATTTCCCACACCGCGGCCCCATCATGCATCGCCTTAAAACTCTTTTTCGGGGGCGCGCCAAAGGGCAACCACTTCTGTTCTGAAAACGGCCCGAAAGCCCAGGATTCGGTGTTACTGCCAAGCTGACTCTTTTCACCTATCCGTTCAACTCCCTCATATGCCACGCCTACAAACACAGATTCTTTGAGACGGTTGCTCATCTCGACTTCCCAGTAATGGCGCCTGTATAAGCCCTCTTTGCACAGCACCTGAGGATGTGAGTCGAACCTCTCAGGGCGGCCGGGGAGGAAGAAATGCCAGAGTATGTTGCCCAGTTCGCATGTTGCCTTTTTGTTTTCCTCAGACAGAGTGAGGTGGCGATTTGCCGTGTTTTCGTCCAGGGTGAGATCACTGGCATCTGATACAAAGAAAGAACAAACAAAAATGTGTAATTAATAGTCAATCTGATAGTTCAACAGGTAATAATAATAATAATAATAATAATAATAATAATAATAATAATAATAATAATAATAATAATAATAATAATAATAATAATAGTAATAGTAATAATAATAATAATAATAATAACAATAATTATAATAATAATAATAATAATATCTTTATTTATATAGCACCTTTAAAAAAAATGGTTGAAGGAGAATCATTAATCCAGTGGTGAAACTCTAAAAATTAGAATATCGTGCAAAAGTTCATTATTTCAGTAATTCTACTTTAAGGGTGAAAATAATATATCATATAGACTCATTGCATGCACAGTGAGATATGTCAAGCCTTTTATTCGTTATCATTTTGATTATTAAGGCTTACTATTACAGCTCTGGAAAACCCTAAATTAAAAATCTCAGAAAATTTGAATATTACATGAAATCAATAAAAAAGGGATTTTAAAAACAGAAATGTCGGCCCTCTATAAAGTATAATCATCCATATGTACTCAGTACTTGGTTTGGGCCCCTTTTTGTATGAATTATTGCCTCAATTCCAATTAATTTTCCATGATATTCTAATAATAGGAGTTTCACCTGTAATCGAACGTATTTAACACATACTTACACCAGATCAAATCCTTTCTGTCTGTGATAGTCTCCACATCAGGCGGGTCAGGCTTTGTAAAATGCTTATTGACCAAGATGCCCTTCTGGTATTGGTAGATGGTCGCTCCGATGTATTTGTCGTTTGGAAGAGCTGCGACGAGGAAACGGAATCGGCTGTTGTTCTTCAGTGCTTTCGCAGCGTCTTGGAAAACTTCGGCCATTTCTCTTACGCTACTTATAACTTCATTGCTAAATCTGCAGGACATTGTCTCACACCTCCATTCAGGAGGGTCCAAGCAGTCCTTCATCTTTTCAAAGTAGGGGTTTCTACCCTCGCTGTAGGTAAACACATAACACAGAACATCATCTGCACCTAGCGCAAGAACCTCACGGTCCAACTCTGCCTGATCTTGGACTATCTTTATTCCCCCCAGGATTTTTACACAGGACCCCATGACATTGATGTCCTTCTCCTTATCCTGCATCCACTCGCTAAGTTCGGCATTACTGAATGGTGACCAGCCCCTTTCGTCAAAGAACTGTCTTGCTCTGCTTTCGTTTTCTTTTCCTGCGCGAATAGAGGGAAATATCTCTGCCATGGTCTTCTTCAGTTTGGTTTCATATTGGTCTACGTAATCTCTGAATGTTTTTAACTCTGTTTGGGTGTGTGTTATATTCTCTACAACTTTGTCCGCCAGACAGTCGTTGCATCTCATCCCTATGTCCCTCAAATCTTCCAAAGCCTCTTCAACTTGATTCACCAGTCCCGGGCTGATCTCACTCTTCAACTCAGCAGCTTCATGGTTGTAATTTGTCAGTGGCGTCAACCAAACCTCCATAGGCACACCATCTCCGACCATATTTGGAAGTTCTGCGTAGGCCTCCACTGCTTCTGCAAACGTTGTAGGGTTCCTGGTAAGGCCAACGTCTCCGTAGAACTTGCAGGAGAATTGTTCGGTCAGGGATTTTTCTTCTTTCGTCAGCTTCATATCAACCTGTCCCTCACAACCAACTGAGATCTTGTTCAGGACAGCTTCCATCTTCCCACCTATCTCCTTAACCCTGTTGGCATCTACCTTCTCACTGTCAAACACAAAGTACGCCTCCACCCCATATTTGATGCCTGTGACTACATGTGTCGCATGGCCCTTACTAATGAAATCATCCAGTTGGGGTTCCAGGGTTTCTTGGTTCGTCAACGCTTTGAAGTTGGTGGTGCATTTGTAACGAAAGGTCACTCTGCTCTGTTTGTGGGATTCTTTCTTATCATCCAGATACTTGGCAGATCCATCAACCTTCACCAGTCCACACAGGATACTGGCCTTCAGGGAAGAGCTGTTTTCAAGCAGTGAGGATTTGGATTCAGAGGAGTCAGATGCACACACTTCAAAATTAGTGAAAGGGTCTTCAGTTGTCTCCTCTTGTAGAGATTCTTTATCCCACAGATGCATACCTGTAGAAATAGGAAAACAACATTCACATGATGAGGCAGAAAAATACCTATAGCCTACTTTTGGCTGTAAAATTCCTTAATATCAGTGTTTATTTTTTTTAAGATATTTTTTTTGCATTTTTATGCTTTATTGATAGTGTAGAGACAGAGTTGAAATGGGGCAGAGAGGGGAGTGACATGCAGAGAACGACCGCGGGCTGGAATCAAACCCGGGTCCGCTGCTGGCCGAGGCCCATGGGGGGAACGCCTTACCAACTGAGCTAAGAAGGTGGCAGATGATTGTTATACTGATGTGGAAAGCTTCTAGTAGTAGTGCTATCATGGTTAAACCCCCCCCCCCCCCCCCCCACACACACACACACACACACACACACACAACATTGATATGTCTAGCAGCTGACATTACAGTAAATGTGGCGAAAAGCAGTCGCAGAGATCTTGCAAGGGCAAAAAAAATGCCCACCTATTATTTATAGCAGCCCACCTTAATCTGACTGGCTAGAACCGGCCCGGTCGTTGTCATTTAGAGCATTTTCAATAAGTGATGTAGATAAAGAGATAAAGATTTAAGAAAAATCCAGACTGGTCTCTTGTTTTTTTCCGATGCTGTATTTTAGATTTGAACATAATACAGGACGCTCACGAAACTTACTTGGGATGGTTTGATCTTTCAGAGCATCATAGAGCATTCCCAGGGTGAAATATCGACCCAGGGCCGGAATCTTCAGTGTGGCCATTTCTCCAACCTGTTGATAAAAAGTCAAAAGTCAAAGTCAAAGTCAGATTTATTTCTACAGCACATTTAAAAAACAACATCAGTCGACCAAAGTTCAAAGATACAATACAAAACTAATAGGCCTAAGATACACAGCTACAACAACAAGGAAACAACAACAATGGAAAAAAAAATTAAATTACTGTTAAAAGCCAAAGCGAAAAAGTGACATTTTAAACTGGTCAATGAACTCAAGGAAAGTTATCACACTGGAGAAGGCCTGGGCCAAGAGAACAAAAAACACTTATAAATGAGATCTTTCTGTTTGCTTTTCTTTTCTTTTCTTTTCTTTGCGTCTGTCTCCTTGTTGTCCTGCTGTGAAATGTGATCACCATTTACAGGAAATGAATGTTATCATTTGAATTTGATACAGTTGTTGGTGTCTTATAATCCCGAAGGGGATGGGTCCTTGTTTGGACATGACACAATAATAAAAATTCATTCATTCATTCATTCATTCACTCATTCACACACATGGACGTCGATTTGGCTAAACAAGTGGGGGGGACAAACAGGCATTCTGGAGTGCATTTTCAAAAGTGGGGGGGACAATGAGGAAACATCTTTTTTTCTCTTTAGTGCAGGTAATGAACGGTTCTGAAAGACGGCATACCCGCTCACTAATGAATAAAATGTATACAAAACACTGATGTCATTTGATGAAAAAAGCATTTTCAAAAAGCAGCGGACATATGAGCCACTAGCTGCTCCCCGTAGCCCAACCAAACATGACGTAAACAAAAGGAGCTTGGGAATGTAGTTCCGACTGAGCAATCTGATCTGGTCGAAGGCATTTTGACCGTGCTCAAATCGAGCCGAAGCACGGCTGGACTGTCGCACAACAATATTACTCCGCCTCGGTCTCCATGGCAACCTAGCTAGTAGCATAGCCATGATCAGCTTCAATTACTTCTTGATAAACAACCAGTGACGTGCGGTGAGGACAGTGAGTGGGTAGGCACTGAGTTCTGAAAGCCAGATTTCTCTAAACCTATATATTGTTAAATCAAAAACAATAAACAGGCACGCACGGCCGATTTCAAATAAGTTCCTCCCTTTCTTTCTCACTCACTCACACACACACACACACACACACACACACACACACACACACACACACACACACACACACACACACACACACACACACACACACACACACACACACACACACACACACACACGGGACGTATATGAAATGTCACGACGGTGACTTCAGGTTTGCCCGTAGCCTACTGTAGTTTGGTCTACATGATTAAACATCGCATCCATCGACTTAACGGACCCGTCCCTCACACCGAGGGCCGAAAAAACGTAAGGCAACAAGTCAAACCTTCGCCGATTCAAACTACTACTTCTATTCAACTTAAAAATAAAGACAGCATTCATCATTATGTAGGACTACAGCATAACTGATGGCAACTCCACTCCATAAACTTTATCTTAATAGATAAAGTACCAGTAGCATATGCCCCATGAACCTGTCCAGCATCAGAATGTAACCATTTATCCACATTGCAGAGCTTAGGTTTGTCCGTCAGTAACAATGAAAACACAACTGCTCAATTGAATATAAAATGCAGAATGGATTGCACTCGGTATCAATTCATCCAACTTTATTATTAAATAAACCCCAAAAAAGTTTCTGACTCACCAATCTGACTCCCTGGCTGTAGAAATAAGCAAGACGATAATAATCCAGTGACAGTCTGACTGACAGCACAGCTAGCTAGCATCCTTCCATTCATGTAGGCTACCTGTCCGTTTGAAATGCTCGAACATTGTTTGTCCCTGTTGCTGCTGTACACCGTCCAAGGCTGGCGCAGGCCTTTCTCTTGCTATTTATTCTGTTCCTTTTTAAATTATAATCCAATTTGTTAAAATTCCTCCAGTCTGAAATATCTGCGGGCACGGCAGCTGCAATGTTGACTTAAAAATCTGCGGGGGTAATGCGACGTGAATGAGGATAGCCAACGTAATGACGTTGGCCTAAGCTGCGTAAATGTCTAGTAATATCTCGATTTTAATTGGTCCATGAATGATATGTAATGTAAAGGCTTATGTGGCATACCATTTACGTAAAAAAGGCACAAAGAATTATGCTTATTTGCGTACATGTTAAATAATACAGAATCAAGTGCGCATGCGCGAAAACTTTTTTTTTCTTGCCGTCCACAATGAATAGGCGCAAAGGCACTGATTCTTTGCAGTACACAACGAATGGGAAACAGCAAAGGCGCAATATTTTTTTGGCGTAACTTACTAACTGCCACGTTTCGAATCAAAACGTCTACACTTTTTTAAAGTAATCGCGGATTACATATACAGATCGAAATAATTAACAGTAATAATACAAATATAAGTTTATTAAATAAAAAAAATATTTTATTTTTTTGCACAGGGCGCCAGGCTAGGCACTGTAAACAACATCGTCAGTATCCATGTGCCGCGACACAAGCTGCTGTTAGTGTCCGCTACATTTACAGTCATTAGTGGGCATAGAGGATGGTAATCCCTACAGTTTACACTTCACAACGGGACACTTAAAGCCACTCGCCGTTGTCTCTCTGCTGCTGATTGAAATGCATCAGTCTTCTCTGGTGTGCAAACTAGCGGAGACTTCGGAGCATGTTTTCTCTGGTGTGCAAACTAGTGTGTGTGTGTGTGTGTGTGTGTGTGTGTGTGTGTGTGTGTGTGTGTGTGTGTGTGTGTGTGTGTGTGTGTGTGTGTGTGTGTATGTGAGAGAGAGAGCGAGAGAGAGAGACCTTGACGCTGTGTTTTAATACGGCTGGACGCACTCCATGTCCGGCTTAAAAAGTGGGGGGGACAAAATGAGTCTTGACGAAAAGTGGGGGGTACATGTACCCCCCACCCCCCCGTAACAGACTTCTATGTTCACACAGTCTTCAATAGTTCATACTTAAATTACAGTCACAGTGGCATACCACATTTTTTTATTTTTTATTTATCAAACACACAGGGACCAAATTAAAATAGCACTACAAAATAAAGCAAATCAATCAACACTGCAACAATCTTAAAGCTGGGGTATATGATTTCTGATTGGTCAAAGTTAACATGAGCTGTACACTTTGACCAATCAGAGCGAGGCTCCGATTCTCTGTTCTTATTGGCTGTTGGGACTGTCCATTTACTTTGGCACATTGTTGTTGGTGTAGAGCGTGTCAGGGAGGGACCATCAGGGAGGGACCAAAGAGAACAAGTGGAGCGGTTGAGGTATTTGGATTCGAATCCCTATCCCAACTGCCATTTCTCCCCAAATCCTCCACCCCAGCTTTAATAGACCCATTTCTGTAACCAGGAGAAAAAAAAACGATATAAAACCCTGACATCTTAGAGAGTCTAGCTCAATTTCCTTCATTTTCAACTTAAAAGCAGTAAACAAAATTAATTCAACAAGTCCTAGGTCTTTCTGTCGAAGTGGCAGCTGCCACTGGTAGATAGGTGATCACAGCGCGACTGTTACTTTTTCCAAGAAAGGAGAGAAAATGACATGGCCACGGATTCACGGATAGATTTTAAAATTATATTACTTGTTAATAAAACACAAAATTGTCCCAAACAGAAAGAAATACAGGTATATGTCTGATTTGCATGTAGGTTATGAAGCATTCAGACCCCACAACCTGGTCTACAATACAACAATCAATAAATAATATTAAAGTTGTGTGTCCCATGAGCAGTACAAAACTCAGATTCAAAATAAATGTGCGTAAAAAGGATAAAACTAATTTAGAAGAAACGTATTGTTATGCTAGATCGTATGACAGGACTGTGTGGGCATGGCAGTATCAAACAGTCTCCATGGCTACAGAAGTTTGGCCCGCCCCAAATGAACCCCCCCCCCCCCTGAAAATCTTTAAAAAATAAATGTTTCAATAGATAATGTATCATTAGAAGTCATCCATCCAAATTCTCTTTTCGGATAGAACAGTTAATATTTTTATTTTAAATAAACTAAGCTATCATGTTATTTACCTAATTTATGTGCAGGTGTATTCTTGCCCTTTTCTCTGCTCTGTCTTGGAAAGGGCGCGTTGGGAGGAGGCCCACCCCAAACAAACTCCCCCTTTCCCCCCCAAGAATCTTTCACATTAAAAAAAAAATAGATCGTGTTTGATTTTTTTTCTCCTATAGTGTCAAATTACAGTAGTCATCCATCTAAATTCTCTTTTCAAATAGAACAGGTAATAATTTTACTTAAAAAAACGTAACCCTTATGTTATATATCTAGTTTATTTGCAGGCTTAGTTCTTTGCTCTCTCCTCTGCTCTGTTTTGGAAAGGGGCACGGCCCTGCCACTGACACACACACACAAATACACGTGTGCTACGTGCGCACACACCCAGAGCAAAAAAAAACAGAGCAGACGAGAAGTACTCGCCTTATTGTGCAATAAAGTCCAAAAGCCAACGCAAAATTATTTCTATTGCACATTTAAAAACAACATCAGTCGACCAAAGTGCTGAACAAGACACAACACAACACAACATATAAGATGCATGACAAAATAAAAGTTAGGAGTGTCAAAGTCTCAACTTGTGTTAAAGGCCAACGCAACAACAGTGAGTCTTCAGCAACGTATTAAACTGGTCAACTTTAGAGTTAACTTCAACCCTGACCGTCTGAAATGCGACTCTGGCACCATTAACGGGGGAGATAACGTTAGCTCTGCTGCTAGTCATTGTACCACCAGCTAATGTGCAGGTCAACACAAACAACCGCAACAGGCTGTATAGGCAAGGAAAGGCAAGTTTATGCCTATAGCACAATTCAGACACAAGGCCATTCAAAGTGCTTTACAGGGGCAAGATTAAAATACATAATACACATTAGAAAGGCAAATGAATAAAACATTTAAAAGTGAATTAATAGAAATAGAACATTTAAATTAAATAAAAATTACAGGTTAAAATGGAAACAGAAAAGTCTTCAGACTTGATTTAAAGGAGCTGAGAGTTGCAGCAGACCTCAAGTTTTCTGGGAGTTTGTTCCAGAGATTTGGTGCATGAAAAGTAAAAGCTGCTTCTCTGTATTGGAACAACTTACTGGATCAAAGTGTCAGACTTCACATACAAGGAGACAGTTGAAATATATAAATGGTAAAAAAAATTACTTATATAGCGCTTTTTAGCCGATTTTCTCAGCCCCAAAGCGCTTTACCACATTCACCCATTCATACACACTCATACACCGATAGCAGGCTACTGGTCCCAAGCCAAAAAGGTGAAATTCTGAATTGACATGCCTGTTTTTTTTTCATATTATATTTATTTAAAATGTTCTCTTTTGTATACAACACACACAAACAAAGTGACATGTCTTGTTTAAAAAAAAAATAATACATTGTACAATAATGTTGTCAAAGCACTTTTGAACGGGCCAAAAAAATAATATTTAGTTTATGTAAAGAATAAAAGGTGTGACAAGGTTTAAAAGGCTTTAAGTGTAATGTCTATGTTTTCTTAATGTCTTATTCCTGGTGTGTTTTATTGCACTTGAAAACACTTTGAATTGTCTTATGTCTGAATGCTGCTACAGTATAATAATAAACTTGGCTTGCATTACTCAAAACAGGCAATACGAAAAAGTGTTTTTTTAAACATAAAAGACTGACAGTTTACTGGGCCTAGAAATGCAATTCAGTCTTTCCACACACACACACACACACACACACACACACACACACACACACACACACACACACACACACACACACACACACACACACACACTTTCCTTTAATGTCACTACTTGGGTCCTATTTTCATTTTACACAGACAGGAACTCAGTAAAAGTCTAGGCTATACATACAGCTCTGGAAAACATTAAGAGACCACTCCAAATGTTCAGTGTCTCTCGTTTTACTATTTAGAGGCATATGTTTGAGTAGAATGAACATTTTGGTTTTATAATATAAACTACTGACAACATTTCTACCAAAATTCCAAACATTTTTTTGTCATTAAGAGCATTTTCAATAAGTTATGTAGAGATGAATATTTGAGAAAAATCCAGACTGGTCTCTTAGTTTTTTCCAGAGCTGTATATATATATATATTTATTTTCTGTCCATTTAGGCAAAGCAAGGCAAGGCAAGTTTATTTCTATAGCACAATTCAAACACAAGGCCATTCAAAGTGCTTTACAGGGGCCAGATTATAATACATCATAAAAGCAAATGAATAGAAATAGAACATTTAAAAGCAATTGAATCTAGTTTGTACTCACCTTGTTAAGTTGTGTAGCTCAGCTGATCAGTTTACTAGCGAGGTTTTACCGACTTCACTCCGAGGCAGAAAGGCTGATGATGTGCGATGTTGCCAGATTATTCTTTCTGATATAACCCTCCCACTGACTCCTCCCATTAGAGAAAAAAAGTTGACGTCATCCAACCATAGCCAATCAAAGCTCAGCAAAAAAATTTATGTCATATAACCTCAGCCAATCGGAGTTAAGCATTGCATCTGTGTGAAATTTGACTAAAGAGACCTTCCCATGAACAAGTTTTTTTCTGATGAAGTAACTGAATATATTCCAAGTGTTTTTATTGTTCCAGATGACCTAGATTCAAAAACTGTCTTTACACACACACACACACACACACACACACACACACACACACACACACGCACAGTCTCTCACACACACACACAACCCTCACCTGAGCTTGAGGCGTAAACGGTTTTGATTGGAAGCTGAACTGGTTCCAAAGTAATTCAGTACAGCGTCCTTCACATTGCCACACCCTTTCTGTGGAACAGCTACAGCTTGGATAACTTCCAGCGTTTTGATTAAAACTTAAAGGTGCAGTGTGTAATATGACATCATCAAGAAAGTTCTACAAAGTTCTAGAATGCAACGCTCCCTGGGTAACCCCAACCCTTTAGAATAATAACAGAAGCTACAGTGGCCTTCAAGGACAAGAACAATTCTACATTTTAAACAATGCACCTGATGACATTCCAACTATGACACTTTCAAGATGGCGGCACTAGGCCTTGGTCCAAAATATGCAGAAATATGGACATATATGAGACCCTTTCTAAGGGAAAAATAAATAATTCAAAACATTTTTTTCAGCTATTATGCACTAACTTAAATGTACTTATGGATATTATAATTACTTTCTACAAAATCTGCTAGGAAATAAAACCCAAAATTCTACACACTGCAGGTTTAAAGATAATTAGACCTTTACACCTGTGAAAAACTGTCTACACAGGTCTCTGGGTTTATCATTTAGGCAATCTACCTGAATCTGGCCAAATAAGAGCGATGACATGAAATGCAGACCAAAAAAAACATCCTTTTTACAAGGTAAGTATAAGTTATTTAGACCGTCAGACCCACCTGAACTTAACGGTTGAATACTGCTATGGTGATATCTCCCACACCTACAAAGCGGTATGCAGGCCTCCACTTTGACTAACCACAAAGTTATTGATCTCTTGCCAAAAACATTATCTGTGGTGAAGTGAGTCAAACCTGGCTCTGTGCAAATTCAGGTTTGGTCTGATGGATGTCATAACACAGAATCCCTGCAGAGAATATAATAACATCTCCCTCCTCCACAAATGACTCCCTCCCTCCCTCCCCCCCCTCCCTCCCTCTCTCCCTCCCCTTCTCTCTCTCTGCCTCTATCTCTCGTTCTCTCTCTGTCTCTCTCTCTCCCTCTCTATCCACCCATCCATCCATCTTACTTTTTTATTCATTTTTTCTGCCTGTTATTAATTAATTAATAATAAACCAAAGAATTGAACATTTTCCTTCTCTCTCTCCCAGTTGTCCCCTCCCTGCTGTGCTGTCTCTGGCAACATCCCTGTGATTATAACAACACAAAGGTCTTTCAAGGACATGGTGCATATCCCACATGGAAACCTTTTACAATTTATTAAAGGTCAGGATAAATGCACCAATTTCTTTTGCAATGGTTTTTAAATTATTTTATTTAATCTGCACACTTAGATGTTATGTTTTCAAATGAATCTCGGCTGCATGCAAATGGAGTTTTCAACTAAAATTGAAATGGGTCCAGTCACCAACATTTTCTTCCATCAAAGGTCCGAAACCTATAGCATAATGTCTGCATCCGATAGCGAAACCCTTATCTATCAAATATGATCAACATCCCTGTGATTATAATAACACAAAGGTCATTCAAGGACATGGTGCACATCCCACTAAGAAATATTGACAATTTATTAAAGATCCGGATGAATGCACCAACTCAAGCTCCCAGCACAAATGCACTTAAAATGGTTCTCTTTAATGTGAGATCCATATTCAATAAGACTTTCCCTGCTTTCCAAATCACATACTTTTTTCTTTTTACTACACTACATACTAAAGTACAGAAGAGTTTTAGTCTTTTTACTACACTACATACTAAAGTACAGAAGAGTTTTAGTCTGTTTACTACACTACATACTAAAGTACAGAAGAGTTTTAGTCTTTTTCCTACACTACATACTAAAGTACAGAAGAGTTTTAGTCTTTTTACTACACTACATACTAAAGTACAGAAGAGTTTTAGTCTTTTTACTACACTACATACTAAAGTACAGAAGAGTTTTAGTCTTTTTACTACACTATATACTAAAGTACAGAAGAGTTTTAGTCTGTTTACTACACTACATACTAAAGTACAGAAGAGTTTTAGTCTTTTTACTACAATACATAATAAAGTACAGAAGAGTTTTAGTCTTTTTACTACACTACAAACTAAAGTACAGAAGAGTTTTAGTCTTTTTACTACACTACATACTAAAGTACAGAAGAGTTGTAGTCTTTTTACTACACTACATACTAAAGTACAGAAGAGTTTTAGTCTGTTTACTACACTACATACTAAAGTACAGAAGAGTTTTAGTCTTTTTACTACACTACATACTAAAGTACAGAAGAGTTTTAGTCTTTTTACTACACTACATACTAAAGTACAGAAGAGTTTTAGTCTTTTTACTACACTATATACTAAAGTACAGAAGAGTTTTAGTCTGTTTACTACACTACATACTAAAGTACAGAAGAGTTTTAGTCTTTTTACTACACTACATACTAAAGTACAGAAGAGTTTTAGTCTTTTTACTACACTACATACTAAAGTACAGAAGAGTTTTAGTCTTTTTACTACACTACATACTAAAGTACAGAAGAGTTTTAGTCTTTTTCCTACACTACATACTAAAGTACAGAAGAGTTTTAGGGCCACAGACAGGAGAGAAAAAAATCAGATAAGGAAGATTTTTTTCATTATGTCGAGAAATTTCAATAATTAAGACGAATACTCCAAAATGCTATTGGAGTTAGTGGGGGCATTTATGTATTTTCAGCATACTACAATTGACGTGCATGTATTGGGAAGTGTGGGGATTGGAACGCAGGGATTGTTTTTAAATTATTTTATTTCGTCTGCACACTTAGATTTTATATTTTTAGCTGAATCTCGGCTGCATGCAAATGATCCTGACTGTGGTGTATGTCCCCTCTAAAGATTATTTTTTTTTTGCCTTAGAAGTTGTCACTTTTTTTGAACCCTTAGCGGTCTCCATCTGATCATATTTTCCATAATTTATTGTACCCCAAAACAAACAGGCAGCTTTTTTTTGTGGGTTCATGTGTAACTGTTATCGTATGACTTCCAGCTCTATTACTTTCTTCTTGTTGACCTTATACAGGACACACAAGTCCATTTTGCATTATGAGCGAAAGACACAGAAAGACAAAGTGAAGACATCGAATCAAATCAGCTTTCTGCTCAGCTTCTACTTTATTGTGACATACAGCAGTAAATGATTCTCACACACACTCACACTCACTCACTCACTCACTCACTCACTCACTCACTCACTCACTCACTCACTCACCCACCCACTCACTCACTCACTCACTCACTCACTCACTCACTCACTCACTCACTCACTCACTCACTCACCCACCCACTCACTCACTCACTCACTCACTCACTCACCCACCCACTCACTCACTCACTCACTCACTCACTCACTCACACACACACACTCACCTTCCTTCCTTATCATGAGAGAATCCAGACAGAAACAGACAGGAGACAATGCTCAGCTTCTACTTTATTGTGTCGTACAGCAGAGAATGATTCACATTAGGGTTGAGACTAGTTAATTTGACTTTAAATGTGCAAACATTTTTGAAATCGGTTCATCCTAGCCTGAGAAAAAGGCAGAAAGAGTGTGTTATGGTCTCACTGTCTAACCCTACAGTTTGCCCACAATTATACCACATAGGATCTCAGAGTTCAGTACGCCTTCATATTCCCACTGGTGGTGAAGTAGGCCTTTAATATTTGGGATGGTACAGATATGAGTTGGTTTCTCTTTTACTGGTGGATTGTGCCTGTGTCAGTGTCAGGAGAATAGGGCCCAAAGCGAATTTAATGTTTTTTTTAAAAGAGAAAGAAAGAAAATCATGAGATATAAGCTGATATTTCTGCTGTACGTTGGTCCTGAAGAATTACTTGTAAGATCGAACCATCATGACTATTTGCTTGATGTCGTGGATGTGACCCTTCCATTTAAACCACTCGGTGCCCACGGCATAGAGTTTCTCATCGTTATTGATATGATAGCCGGCTGAACGGCGGCAGTTTTTGAACCACGAGCCCTGCCCCACGACTTGGGCACAGTTTAGTTTTGTTGCGTCCTGGTCTTTGTCATATGTGGAGAATTTCTGTCCATCGTGATAGCTCAGGCCATCTCCTACAGAAACACACACACAAGAACAAACAACAGTGCTTAAAGCTGGGGTATATGATTTCTGATTGGTCAAAGTTAACATGAGCTGTACATTTTGACCAATCATAGCGAGGCTCCGATTCTCTGTTCTTATTGGCTGTTGGGACTGTCCATTCACTTTGGCACGACTTTGTTGGTGTGTCGAGCGTGTCAGGGAGGGACCATAGGGGAGGGACCAAAGAGAACAAGTGGAGCGGTTGAGGTATTTGGATTCGTATCTCTACCCCAACTGCCATTTTCTCCCCAAATCCTCCACCCCAGCTTTAAGTAAATTTGCGTCAAATATTATATGCATATGAGCAGTAATACTAATGTGTAAATGTATTTTGGGTGTGGTTCTACATAAGCCTGTATAGGTTTATGCCACACCCACAAATGTATTATTATTATTTTCCTACTACATGTTTTTTTTAAGCAATTTGTATGTGAAATAAAATACACTAAACTATTAGCGGATGGTGGGTGCAGTGGTTAGAGCGGACCTTTGATTCCTGTGTCCTCCCCTTTTATGATAATAATAATATCTTTATTTATATAGCTTTATATATATATATATACCTTTAAAAACAATGGTTTACAAAGCGCTTTAACAAAATATATACGACCAAGTATAATCAAATAATCACATATTAATCAAAAAATTCATACATGGTTTAATTTAACACTAGTCCAGTGTAATGAGACCATTGCTTAAAACTGAACTTTTTTGGACAGTGTCACACACACACACACACACACACACACACACACACTTACTAGCACACACATACACCCACACACACATACACATACACACATACACACATACACCCACACACACACACACACACGCTTACGAACACACACATACACCCACACACACATACATACACACACAATAGCACACACATACACCCACCCACCCACACACACACACACCCAAACACACACACACACACACACACACACTTACTAACACACACACACACACACACACACATACACACACACACACACACACACACACACTTACTAACACACACACACACTTACTAACACACACACGCACACACACACACTTACTAACACACACACACACACACACACACACACACACACACACTTACTAACACACACACACACTTACTAACACACACACACACATACACACACAGAGCCGGCCCCAGGCATAAGCGAACTAAGCGGTCGCTTAGGGCCCTTTTTTTTTTTTTTTTTTTTTTTTAGTTTGTGTGTTTGATATTAACTTAATATTATGCAAATGTGAGTGATCATACAAAAAAAGGAATAAAATGTCTTGGTCTAGATAACTAATAGCCTAAAAATGTAATCAGTTCATCTGGGAGGAAATCCGAAATTATCTGATCATGTCACGTTCACATCCATGCACAGTGTGTATTGAGTTTATTTAAAAACAATTGGAAATGGGGCTGCCCTCAGTTGCCCATGCACTGTGTATAGTCTATAGCCTATTTCAGCCTTGTCTGTGGAAAAAAAGATACAGTAGCTGGACAACAGAGTTGTTCTGCTTCGTTCCTCTCACTGCATTTAAATGCTTTCACTATATTACAGAGAAATATGTCTCGTTAAAGAAAAAGAGCACCAAGCCCAACCCAGAGGACCCTCCATAATATTTTATTTTAAATTAATATTTTTATGGAAAATGTGTCTTTCTTCAATAGCTTCTAACTCATCTGACCCAGTGTCTCCAAATTATTTGTTCACACACAATTTCTCAGATTTAGCCTCTTAATTTTCCTCTCAAAGTGCACCAGATTCATGCATTTCACTTTAAAAAGGTTAAAAAAATCTCCCGGGGGGGCATACTGCCGGACCCCCCTAGGAGGGTCTGAATCTCGGCTGTCTAATATTAGTTTCAGCAGCGCTAACATTGGAGAGAGGCCCCCTAATCATATGTCGCTTATGGCCCCATGAAGGCTTGGGCCGGCTCTGCACACACACTTCCCTCACCTCCCCTCCATCGGTGAATCCAGACACATGCAGTGTCACACACACACACACACACAAACACACATAACACACACACACACACTTCCCTCACCTCCCCCTCCATCGGTGAATCCAGACACGTGCAGTGCGTATCCGTCACACTCTGAGTCGACGGAGAATGCTGAGTACCAAGCCGTCAGATTCTTCCTGTCAGTGTCCGCCATGAAAACCAGCAGCTCGCTTTGTCGGTTGTGCGTCAGTTGGTGGATGTTTTCAAGACCTGCACTCACACACACATAGAGACAGACAGACAGACAGACAGACAGACAGACAGACAGACAGACAGACAGACAGACAGACAGACACACAGACACACAGACAGACAGACAGACAGACAGGCACACACACACAGTAACAGAAACATACACACACATATATTCACACACACACACACACATTCACATGTACAAACAAAAAGTAACTTTAAGTCAAAATTTGCCAGGAGTATGAATAATTTCGGGCATGACTGTACATACAAACAGTCCAGTAAAAAACGTTTAAATTCAGGAAGAGAAGTTATGTTTCGACAAATCCTGAAAGTTGAATTTGACTCAAATCTTTCGATCAGTTTGTACTTTATGCACTGTGGTTTTCCCCATGTCACATTAATTTAAAGCCCTACTTCACCGGTGGAAATATGAAGGTGTATTGAACTCTGAGATCCTATGTAGTATTAATGTGCAAAAATTTTGGAAATCGGTTCATCCTAGCGTGAGAAAAGGCAGAAAGGGTGTTTTATGGTCTCACTGTCCAACCCTACATTTTACCATGTGTAACATCACGCATGGGAAAATGTAGGGTTAGGATTAACAGGACAGCTGGACCAAGGGAAGACTGAGGGAAGACTGAGGGAAGAAAAACCTCATTCATTATATTATAATAGAGATTTTATAATGATAGAAAGCCGGTTCCATATGGGTGAAGTATTCCTTTAAATTGGTTCAATGTCTCACCCAGCCAGTACTCTCCGG
>CASHTC010001465.1:72219-104719 GCA_949357725.1 Hyperoplus immaculatus | reverse complement strand
CAGATTATCTGGCTATTAATGCAGTCAACAATGAAACACTAACATACAGGTGATACCCATATTATTAGAATATCATGGAAAATGAATTGGAATTGAGGCAATAATTCATGCAAAAGGGGCCCAAAACAAGTACTGAGTACATATGGATGATTATACTTTATAGAGGGCCGACAATTCTGTATTTAAAATCCCTTTTTTATTGATTTCATGTTATATTAAAATGTTCTGAGATTTTGAATTTGGGGTTTTCATAAGCTGTTAGCTATAATAATCAAAATGATAACAAATACAGGCTTGAGATATCTCACTTTGCATGTAATGGGTCTATATAATATATTATTGTCACCTTTTAAGTTGAATTACTGAAATAAATGAACTTTTGCACGATATTCTAATTTTTCGACTTTCACCTGAACTTTTAAACAAGCAGTGGGGCGGCAGTGGCGAAGTGGGTAGGGAGTTCGCCTCTGGTGTGCAGGGTCGGAGGTTCGATCCCCCGTCTCCCCGCCACATGTCGAAGTGTCCCTGGGCAAGACACTGAACCCCGAATTGCTCCCGATAGTTAGCTTAGTTAGCTTAGCACCCTAGTGCTAAGCCTACCCTGTGTGGTAGCTGCTGCTATCGGTGTATGAATGTGTGTATGACTGGGTGAATGTGTACAAAAAAAAAAACAATGTAAAGCGCTTTGAGTCTGTGATAAACGGAGATATAGCGCTATACAAGTCCATTTACCATTACCACTACCATTACCATTACCACTACCATTACCATTACCACTATACTCCCAAGTCAAATCAAAATCACACACTCACCAAAACCTGAGGTGGACGAGCCCCCAATTTGTCAGGATGCAGCTTTTCAGCAAAAACTATAACAAAACGTTTGGTAAGGAAATGGTCAATCAGTTGATCGGTAGCATTGATGATTGAGTGTGAGATAGTGTTCTGTAGGGTTCGTTTTAAACATTAGCAAACAAAACTGATCAAATCAAATAAAACACGTGGTGGGATAAGGGATAAGCTTCAGTGATGGAGTGAGAGAGAGGGAGAGGGGGGAGAGAGAGGGAGAGGGAGAAAGAGAGAGAGAGAGGGAGGGTGGGAAAGATAGAGGGAGAGGGAGAGAGAGATAGGAAGGGGATAGGGGGGAGAGAGGGAGAAAGAGAGAGAGGGAGAAAGAGAGAGAGGGAGACGGAGAGAGAGGGAGAGAGGAAGAGAGAGAGGGAAAGGGAGAGAGAGAGAGGGAGAGAGAGAAAGAGAGAGAGGGAGACGGAGAGAGAGAGAGACAGTGAGGGAGAGAGAGAGAGAGACGGAGAGACTGTGTGGGTGGACTCCACCCACACAAACTTACACAAACCTGCAGCCCAGGCCATGGCAGAGACAGAGGATCTTGACACATGCAACGCTCATATGTTACAACAATCACACACAGATATAAGAACCAATGGATAAGGGCACCCACCCACCCCCACCCACCCGGGCACTGCAGCAGACCCGGGTTAGAATCCAGCCCGGGTCGTTCTCTGCATGTCAATCCCCTCTCTGTCTGTCTGTCTGTCTGTCTGTCTGTCTGTCTGTCTGTCTGTCTGTCTGTCTGTCTGTCTGTCTGTCCTCTTCACAGCAGACCCGGGTTAGAATCCAGCCCGGGTCGTTCTCTGCATGTCAATCCCCTCTCTGACACATTTCATCTCTGTCTCTACACACTGTCTGATAAAGCAAAAAATATTATTTAAAAAAAAGATATAAGAACCAAGTAGTTTAACTGAGCATTGACTATATGACAGACTTCCCTTTGACCAAGTCTCACTCACTGTTTCTCTGAGGCTGCATTGAGTAAAGTTAAGTAAACTTATAATAATAACAATAAATAATAAACATATAGTGCAGATTTATTTTTTATTTTTTTAACCTTTATTTATACATGTATATCCCGTTGAGACCGAAGACTCTTTTTACAAGGGAGACCTGTTTTCCTTTCCCACGTTACCATTCACACACACATTCATACACCGATAGCAGCAGGCTAACTATCAACATTCATACGATAGTACATAAGATAAATGTAGAGGAGTAGATGTCAAAGTTGCATTAACCTAAAAAAAATACATGAACACCTAAAAATAATTAATATGTCACTCTCGCTAGTTCGCTGAGTAAAGTAAAACATACAGGTAAATGTAGAATAGAAGGCAAAGTAACATTGATCTTTGGTGCAACTCCTTAATAGCCTCCTAAAGTACATTGAGAATTCATATGTATAAAAAAGATAACATGATTTTTCTTTTTTTCTTTTATTTTTTGGGGCGGCAGTGGCGAAGTGGGTAGGGTGTTCGCCTCTGGAGTGCAGGGTCGGAGGTTCGATCCCCCGTCTCCCCGCCACATGTCGAAGTGTCCCTGGGCAAGACACTGAACCCCGAATTGCTCCTGATAGTTAGCTTAGTTAGCTTAGCACCCTAGTGCTAAGCCTACCCTGCGTGGTAGCTGCTGCTATCGGTGTATGAATGTGTGTGTGACTGGGTGAATGTGTACAAAAAAACAATGTAAAGCGCTTTGGGTCTGTGATAAACGGAGATATAGCGCTATACAAGTCCATTTACCATTACCATTGAAATACTTCTGTAAAGAACAAGGAACTCAGATTTAAACTACAGTTGGTCCTCTCTCCTCTTCGTGTGTTTCATTGGCTGGTCTGTGTTGCCCTCTGCAGGACACACACACATATGTGTTTTGATTTTACACTTAAACAACTAAGGGAGATAGATAGATAGATAGATAGATAGATAGATAGATAGATAGATAGATAGATAGATAGATAGATAGATAGATAGATAGATAGATAGATAGATAGATAGATAGATAGATAGATAGATAGATAGATAGATAGATAGACAGATAGATAGATAGATAGATAGATAGATAGATAGATGTAGGGGAAGGTTATAGTCCATTAAACATTAAATAATAATGCTCTACATCCTTTAGTATTTTAATTTGCTAATTAGTTAATTTTTATACCTGACATGTACTTTGATACTCCAATATATTGCATTTAATTTAATCTACTTTAAGAGTTTTACTCAAGAGGGGCGCAGCAAAAAATGCACTTAAAATGGCACTTTTTAATGTGAGGTCCAGTATGACCCAAACCAACATTAATGACATGAGCATTTTCTCAGCAGTGGCCTCGCTCTGAATTTGCAGACAGGTTAAAGCTGGGGTATGTGATTTCTGATTGGTCAAAATTAAGAGCCAGACTCCGATACTAAAGAAAAAAAAAAAAAAATCGATTCTCTGTTCTTATTGGCTGTTGGGACTGTCAACTGTTCAAATCTCTATCCCAAGTGCTATTTTCTCCCCAAATTCTCCACCCCAGCATTAAGGGGACTGCGTACGTGATCGGTGACATTGAGATCATGGGTCGGGAGTATTTCACCATACTGCCCCAGGTTGTAAACAGTTTATCTATTACACGGTGAAACTTAATAGACAAACTGTTTACAAAACCCTTTGAGGCTTTGAACTGCTTGAATAACATTTAGTTATCAGTTCTTTAGGTCATACACACCTGAACTGAACGGTTGATTGCTGCCATGGAGATATTTCACACACCTACTAAGGTACACAGGTCTCTCCGCTTTGTAGGCGGTTATCAAGTTATGAATCTCTGGCCAAAAAACAATAAGAATAATAACAATAGATATGTAAAGAGACTGACATGTCTCCTTCCCACACAAATGTCGCTGGCAGTATCCCTGACCTCAAATGTCCTTATAGCTTTTGGAGCAGGAAGACTCTTTTGTGTAAATCATTTTGTGTAAATGAATATCACATTGTAAGGAAGGTAATGGATATGTCTAGTACTTTCCTCCACCCCTTGGGCCTTCGCCATGCGTGGGTTTGACAAGTTGCTCTTGCTGCACGTACACATTTATTTAGTTTTCATTGTGTTCAATGGAAGATGGCTCTCACGAAACCCATTTACAACTCTTAAACAGAGACACACACACACACACACACACACACACACACACACACACACACTCTGCCCCATTTCATCTCTGTCTCTACAAAACAGTCTAATTTTTTCGTTATTCCACAAAGAAAACCTGGCTCTATGCAAAGTCAGGTGTGGTCTGACTTTGCAGCCCGGGTCGTTCTCTGCATGTCATTCCCCTCTCTGTCTGTCTGTCTGTCTGTCTGTCTGTCTGTCTGTCTGTCTGTCTGTCTGTCTGTCTGTCTGTCTGTCTGTCTGTCTGTCAGTCCTCTTCACAGCAGACCCGGGTTAGAATCCAGCCCGGGTCGTTCTCTGCATGTCATTCCCCTCTCTGACCCGTTTCATCTCTGTCTCTACAAAACAGTCTTCTAAAAAAAAAAATGCCAAGATAAAAAATCCCGGTAAGTGCACCAACTCTAGCTCCCAGCACAGATGCCCTTCAAATGGAATTCTTTAAACCTGCAGTGTGTAGAATTTTGAATTTAGAATTTTTGTAGAATTTTTCCTAGCAGATTTTGTAGAAAGTAATTATAATATCCATAAGTACATTTAATTTAGTGCATAATAGCTGAAAAACATTTTTTGAATTAATTTTTTTCCCCTTAGAAAGGGTCTCATATATGTCCATATTTCTGCATATTTTGGACCAAGGCCTAGTGCCGCCATCTTGAAAGTGTCATAGTTGGAATGTCATCAGGTGCATTGTTTAAAATGTAGAATTGTTCTTGTCCTTGAAGGCCACTGTAGCTTCTGTTATTATTCTAAAGGGTTGGGGTTACCCAGGGAGCGTTGCATTCTAGAACTTTGTAGAACTTTCTTGATGATGTCATATTACACACTACACCTTTAATGTGATGTAACGAGTAGGAGCCAAACCAGAATAAATGACATGAACATTTTATATATATATTTTTCTATATATAAACATAGATATTTTCTCTTCTATTTTTATTTTTTTCTCTTTTCACACACACCCACCCACACACGCACCCACACACGCACGCACACACACACACACACACACACACACACACACACACACACACACACACACAACACACAACACACACACACACACACACACACACACACACACACACACACACACACACACACAGACACTGCGTACGTGATTGGTGACATTGAGATCATGGGTCGGGAGTATTTCACCATGCTGCCCCAGGCACCTACAACATGTCCTAACAGACACTCCTAAAGACGGTTGGTTAGAGTTACATGATTGCCAAAGTCGTAAACAGTAGAATGGGCCGGGCCAGAGATCCATATGTGATGTATAAAGACAGTCTGCTGTTAGAGTGAGAGCAACTCTGTGGCTGGCCGTCTGACTGACAGGATGAAGACCCTCAATGTGCTGATGCTTATGGCCGCAGCCCTCTCTGTTGGTGAGGACCTCTGGAGTTCATCTGTATCATATTTTTAATGTTTATTCGTTAAGCCTTAACAGCCTTTAAAATGTGTTATTTCTATTCACTCACTTTTCTAATGTGTTTTATGTATTTTAATCTTGTCCCTGTAAAGCACTTTGAACGGCCTGGTGTCTGAATTGTGCTATAGAAATAAACTTGCCGTGCCTTGCCTCTGTGGTTCATATATATAAATGTGCAATATATATACTGTATATATATATATATATATATATATATATATATATATATATATATATACTGTATATATATATATATATATATACTGTATATATATATATATATATATATATATATATATATATATATATATACTGTATATATATATATATACTGTATATATATATATATATATATATATATATACTGTATATATATATATATATATATATATATATATATATATATATATATATATATATATATATATATATATTGCACATTTCAATTTATTTACTTATTTTTTTTTATTCTTATATAAACCGTTTTGTTTTGCCTTAACTTTTGCACTATTTAGGATTGATTGATTGTAAATATTACTAATCTTATTTTACCAATGGTTGGTGAGTACCATGTAGTTCATCTTTATCATATTGTAGATAATGTTCCACAAATTGATCGTTATAATTTATTTACTTATTTTATTCTTATACATACCGTTTGTTTTGCCTTTCCTGTTGCACTATTTACAATTTATTTTATTATAAATATTTAATTTTATCAATGTTATCCTCTTGTTCTAATTGCACCGTGGGTCGGAGACAAACTTTATTTTGATGACTCTGTGTGTCTGGAACATATTTTGGCATTTTCAATGAAGGGATTTTGAATTTAGCTTTGACATATATTCTCCTGAAATACTGATTGTGCTTGTTCTGATTTAGACTTCTCCGTGGCTCAAGACCCAGCTTCTGGTGAGTACAACTTTTTATTAATTATTTTTTCTTCCTTTTTTATGTGAGAAGAGACATAACACCAGACAGAGGACAATGCTTAGGGTGTGTGTGTGTGTGTGTGTGTGTGTGTGTGTGTGTGTGTGTGTGTGTGTGTGTGTGTGTGTGTGTGTGTGTGTGTGTGTGTGTGTTTGTTTGGGAGGGACCGCAAACCATAGTTGTGTATTTAAATACTTTTTTTTCCTCCTTTAACATCACACTTGTTATTTTAAGTTGATTTATGTTTTTTGTTTTGATCAATTCTGTCCTCATGTATGAGCCTGGGGCAGTTCCTGTACTAGCCTCCTCCAGTCACCCATTAGGACGAGGTCTGTTTGTGTATTTAGAGCAGTGGTGTCCAATCTACGGCCGGCAGGTTAGGGCCCCCCTGAGCCCTCGGGCCCGGTAGCATGCACAAGCATTATTTATAAAAATCAAGTAAAAAAAATAAAAGGGCGGGGCCCATAGTTAAGGCAGCTACTGGAGCAGGGTTGTCCAATCTACGGCCCGCGGGCCAACTGCGGCCCGCAAACCGTTTTAATTGGCCCGCAGCACATTCTAAAAATAGAACGGAAGACAGCCCTTCAGTCCTAAAAAAAGAAAAAGAAGCTGGAGATGCGGTATTTAAATCAAATAAAATGTGTGTGTGTGTGTGTGTGTGTGTGTGTGTGTGTGTGTGTGTGTGTGTGTGTGTTTGTGTGTGTGTGTGTGTGTGTGTGTGTGTGTGTGTGTGTGTGTGTGTGTGTGTGTGTGTGTGTGTGTGTGGGTCCTCAGGTCAGACGACTGAGCGGCTGCACACAAGGAAAGACCTGGTCAGGTTCCTGAGGGATTACATCACCGCAGAGGAGACCAAAGTGGGACAGATCAGAAAGTAAGAGAGACTGCAGCATTGATTTAGTTTCTTTTAAAAGATTATTTTTGGCATTGTATTGTAAATGCTTTATTGATAGTGTGTAGAGACAGAGATGAAATGTGTCAGAGAGGGGAATGACATGCAGAGAACGACGCGGGCTGGATTCTAACCCGGGTCTGCTGTGAAGAGGACTGAGACTCTATGGAGGAGGGGGGAAGGGGGTTGCACACCTTATAACATTGAAAAACTGAACTCCGCCCGGGCCTGAGGACCTTTTGGGCTCAGGCAGAGAATCTAACCTTTTGTGTGTGTGTGTGTGTGTGTGTGTGTGTGTGTATGTGTGTGTGTGTGTGTGTGTGTGTGTGTGTGTGTGTGTGTGTGTGTGTGTGTGTGTGTGACAGATGGGTAAACACACTGATGGTCCTCTCCGAGGGTTCTCAGGACCTTTATCCCCCGATCAACGCCTTCAAACTGATGAAGAAACTCAACACAGACTGGGGAGAGCTGGAGAGTCTGGTTCTGCAAGACATGTCTGATGGTACACACACACACACACACACACACACACACAGACAGACAGACAGACACACACACACACACACACGCGCACATGCACACACACACGCACATGCACATACACACATGTACACACTGGAAGTTATCCAAGTATCTGTTGGGAACTATTCTGCTCCCACATTGAAACAGTTATTAATTACTCTGCCTTAGGCTCAGGTGAGGTTGATATTTAGGTAGTTTTTCTTATTTAATTTTTTTCTATATTCCTTTTTTTTATAGTTTGCCATGGTCATTAACACAAAACACTGATAAATCATTGATGGCAGCTAATCCACTAAGACCAATTTGTAATTTCCAACTACTGCAGTGACGGTATTACTGTGGCCACTAGAACTGATCTCTGGTCATCAAAGGTTTTGAACCAGATTTTTGAGATTGGATTTTTTTTTGTGTATGTTTCAATTATATATAGGGGAGAACAGGGTAATGTGAGACACTTTTCACATTTGCTCCCCTTTAAGCGAGCTGAAATGATTTATCAGTCAAATTTACACATTTCCCATTAATTCAGGATGTTTCCTAGAAATGGGCATTAGCAGAAGAACAAGGAGAAGTCTCCTTGCTAACTCAAATATAATGGATTCATTAAAAGAGGGCACAGACACTGCCTCACTTTACCCCACAGTATTTGTCTTTTTACCCCACTGCTACAATTTGAGAAAAAACTACATCTCTCAGCAATTCAGGCTAATCTTCAGTTATCATCATCACATAGTACAAAAACATGCTTACCAAATCACCATGAGGTCCTCTCTTTCAGGGCCAAGGGGAAATGAGAGGGGCTTAAAAACATATATCTCACATCACCAAAAATGTGTTCCATTCCCTAGATACAGGGGGTGTCTCACATTACCCGATGTCTCACATTCCCCCGTTCTCCCCTATTATAAAAGTAAAATGTTCTTAGTAATGGCAGATTTTTATAAATAAGGGTTATTTTTTAGATATTTAGTAGGGTTGGGCGGTATCCAATTTTTGATACCTTTTAACCTTCCTCAAATTATACCTCGGTATACGGTATTACCGTTGTGCCAGGGTATGAAGGTCTTGAGGTTCAAATACATTGGCCACTTGTGACTTTTTGTGTCTGTAGCCGAGGCCAGCGCTATTCGCCCACTGTCAGCTTGCTCCAAGCCGTCGCTGTGCATTTACCGGCGTAATACGCTCATAACACGGGGGAATAAATATAAAAGCAGCTGGTTTGAACGAGACCAAAACCTAAACCCCTAAACCTAAACCCCGCCCCACCTTAAGGGCAGGGTCATAAACCCTTGGTCTTCTGGGTTGTTTGTAGCCAGTCTTGAAGACAAACATTACAATGGACACTAGCATGATTTTGGATTATAAATAACTTTGGTTATAAAGCACATCACATGCCATTCATTCAGGTTTACGAGGGCCCCCCCACTCTAGGTCTGTGTCCCACCGTGGCCCCCCCCAGCCACAATGTCCTGGAAACGCCCCTGTGTGGCTGAAACCATGGTGTTCTGGTTGTAATGCTGGTCAGGTTGAAATGTGGAATACTTTGTGTTTTGATCAAATAATGTCCAGAGTTCTAACAGTCTGTTTTGTTTGTTGTTCTTAGTGACTGCTCACTGCCACCGCAGTGACGGCTCCAAATACTCTGGTGAGTAACACTTGATCAAAGCAGAAGTTTATCTGGATGCACTGTAGCTGAGAACAGACATATCTTATGTACTGACAGAATTATGATTCTTGTGCTTCAGATCCCGGTGCTGTGATCTATCAGTCTGTCCGCCAGTTTAGACATATTATCGAGTGTAATGTCGCCGATGCGGACAATATCTTTGATGTTGCCAAATATACGGACTACGGATGCTACTGCGGATTAGGAGGCTCTGGCACACCTGTGGATGAACTGGACAGGTGAGCATTTACTCATTCAGCTTCATACTCAAAACTGTAACGGTGCTCAGAGGAACTTTCAGTTTGTCAGTTTTAGTGTTTTTACCACGCCAGCTGTTGTTCCTGGGTGAGCGTTCCCCTGACAAAGGCATTAAAGGTTCAGTAAGCGGAATGGTTCTTTTAGCTAACTTCCTGTCAGTGACTGCAGTTAGCAGTCCCCTCCCTCGTCACCACATTAATGAACTGCGGTCTTCAAGCAGCGAGTTATCTAGCATAAATCTCAGATTCATAAATGTGATAAAACATGATAAAAACCATCAAAACAGACATTGGGAAGGATTTTTACCTGCTCCGTCATTGTAGGCGCATACACATTCGCCCATCTGTCGCTCTGGCGTGCACCGGCAGTGAGACGGGTGCCGGTTTGTAGCGTTCTCTCTACTGATTGGTTATCAGTAGTGGGATCCCCGAAAAGTTTATTTGCCGATTACATGCAGAGCGGGTGAGATCGGGTTTATGAAAAGCGCACACTATATAAGTGATCAAAGTATGAATAAAGAGCGATTTAACACTTATATTAACATAAATAAATCGCTTACTTCATCTTTAAGAAAAAACTATATAAAGATAGCTAAGATAGCATTCTTTGCACTAATGGTCTCGTTTGCTGTTACATGTAATTTATGATAATCAGAGGAAAAATTAGACTGTTTAAGAAATATTAAAAAGTTCCTCGTAGCACCTTTAATAAATGGTCCAGTCCGTTTTAAAATGTGTCTTGTTTGTTTGTCTTCACCCGTAGGTGCTGTCAAGTCCATGATGACTGTTACGGGAAGGTTCAGGTGGACCCTAACTGCTCTGCCTGGTATGGGAAAAAGGTGATTCCTTACGTTAAGCACTATGACTACGACTGTGACAAGAAAAGCGGAAAGGCCGTCTGTCTCGGTGAGTACATCCAAATAAATGGCATTTCTTGGTCACTTGATCTTATACTCTCTTTCATTTGCTCATAAAAGCTGCGCAGTATTTCAGCCTGGAAATCCAGACCTGCCGCTGGCTAATGTAACTTTGCTCAGCCTGTTGGTCTGGACACGATCCACTGAAGCTCATAAACTGTCAGAAAATTCGGAGCTACCAACCAAATGGTTCTATCTGATATGGGCGGGCCAGAGCCCTATTGATGGGGCTCTGGGGTGGACGTAACCGGATGAAGAAAGTGCCGTGCATGCGCCGTTGAAGCCATATAATAATATCTTTATTTATATAGCACCTTTAAAAACAGTGGTTAACAAAGTGCTTTACATACAATACATAGGAGCAAGTGCAAAGTTTTAAGAAGTGATTTAAAAGAGGTTACTGATTCAGCCAGCCTGATCTCCGCGGGCAGGTCGTTCCAAAGCCGAGGCGCCCTGGTGGAGAAGGCCCGATCACCTCTAGTCTTGAGCCTCGACCTTGGAACAGTAAGAAGGGCCTCGCCCGCGGAGCTAAGGCTGCGTGCAGGCTCGTACGGGGTCAGCGTGTCTGTGACGTACTCGGGGGGAAGACCCCGACGAGCCTTAAAAGTGATCAATAAAATCTTAAAATCAATTCTAAAACAGACAGGGAGCCAGTGCAAAGCAGCTAAAACAGGAGTGATGTGATGCCGTCTGTTAAAACCAGTGAGAAGCCTAGCCATGATAGTAAACAGCAGAGATGGATGCCTATACGTTGTTTGAGTTTTAAACAGCTTTGGGTCAACACTTAACAACATTGGTGTTCACTCAAATCAAGTCTTTAGTCAGAAAGATGAATGTTCTGTTTTGCCAAGCAGTATTATTGCCCCTTTGCTCCTTTTCCATCACTTTAGTTTTAACAATGCTGACTTGAACGACAAGTCAAAAATATATTTTTTTGGAAATAGGCCTAAATTATGTTGAGAAAAACAGTGTAAGGCAAATTTATGCTATTCTCAGTTCCTTTAAAGAGGACCTATGATACTTTTCGACTTTTATGACCTATAAACGTTGTTATAATGATTTATAGTCATGTTTAAACATACTAGAGTATCAAGTAATTACGTACATGCATTTTGACGTATTCCCTGCTGACCGTCTGGGGTGGCTGTGCAGTGCACTAATAACTATGGCAGCCGGTCGAGCCGAACTTGTTCAAATTTCCGGGATGTGTGTGTCACGCAGGAATCGTTTCTGTCATGTTTCCATATATGGCAATGCTGCAGCCTGCTACTCAGGCAAGCTCCCAGGTTGCTATATATAGCAGGGGGTGACATTACTAGCCCAGTGCTTGCTTAGCTCAGCCGGTAGGGAGTTCATTTATGAAACAGTAGACCCGAGTTTGCGTCCTGCCCAGGCTGTTTCTTTGCAGACTAGACATTTAGAATGTTTTCACTATATTTTATCAAAGTAGCCTACAGGTTCCTATCGTTTAACACTGATTCAGTGTCATAAAGCTTTTTGTATTATTCGTGTGCCACTGTCACCTGCCATTTATACTAATAATAGTACCTTACAAAGTATAACATTGTCATAAAATCTACTACACCAAATATCATTGCTGTAGTACGCTAACTGCTAGATGCACCGGCAAAAGGAGGGGGGGAGCACGACATCCCTTCGCAAGGTAACCAATCACAACGGAGTTGGGTTTGCAGGAAGGGGGTGAGGGGGCGGAGATGGCAGAAGCAAAGTGTTTACAGGGCCTGCTGGATCGCCAAAATAAGAGAAAGAGCTTCCCGAAAATCTACATAGTTTTTTGTGATGTGATTCGTTTCAGGTTGCTCTATAGCAGTTTTTAACAAGAAATTAAGACCAGAAAAGTAGTATAATAGCATCTCTTTCATTTTACAGCTTGTTGACAGTTCTCTCTTCTTTCTCTTCCTCAGAGTCAAACGACGCGTGTGAGATGGTCCTCTGTGAGTGTGACCGGGTCGCCGCGGAGTGTTTCGCCAAAGCACCTTACAACGACGAGAACTTCAGCATTGACCAGTCCCGCTGTAAATGAGGACAGTTGAATCAAATTGTAATCACACATCTCTAGCGCTGTAACGATACGCCAACTCACGATTTCGATTTGTATCGCGATTTTTGACCCACGATTCGATACTTACAACAATTATTTTTAATTTGAAAAACATTTTATTTAAATATTTAAATAACATTTATAATAACATTTAACTTAATGTCACATTTAATAACAAATAACCTGAACAGATTTGAACACAAAGAACAATATAAGCAAAATGAATAAATAAATTACGATAAAGATATAACATTTCTCTCTTCTCTGTGAGTTAGAAAACAAATAAACACTTAATAGCTTCCTTCACCAAACCTGATTGGTTGATTTAAGACAAGAGTTAAAAAAATATAAAAATTAAAGAATTATCGCGATTTTGGTTTCGATACGCGTATCATTACAGCCCTACACAGATCAGAGTTCCACCATGTCTGCATGTGAATACACTGAGTTTATGATGAGCTGTAACTATCCATCACTCCTTCCATGGACCAGATGACTCCTGTTGGGTTTGACACTGTGAAGTTATCCTGATAATAAACACTATTACAACTGCATATCTCACGTTCTCCTCATATCTGCATTTTGGTTATATATTTTATTTTCATAACATCACGTAAGGAAAAAGTCCAGATAGGTAAGAGAATGTGGTATCACAAACAATCTCAAATATGAGACAAACAAGCGCTTATTTTCTGACCACTTGAATTTTTTCACCAACCTGATTTTTTTAAATATTCTGACACATTGCTTCAAATAGTTCAGAATGCTGCAGCTAGGATCTTAACTAAAACCAGAACATTTGACAACATTACAACAATTTTGTCCCCCATTCCTTGGCTCCATATCCATGTCAGATCAGACTTTAAGGTACTCTAACCACTACACCACCACCAAAGTAGCTTAAAGCTGGGGTATATAATTTCTGATTGGTCAAAGTTAACATGAGCTGTACACTTTGACCAATCAGAGCGAGGCTCCGATTCTCTGTTCTTATTGGCTGTTGGGACTGTCCATTCACTTTGGCACGACGTTGTTGGTGTAGAGCGTGTCAGGGAGGGACCAAAGAGAACAAGTGGAGCAGTTTAGGTATTTGAATTTCGAATCTCTATCCCAACTGCCATTTTCTCCCCAAATCCTCCACCCCAGCTTTAAATTAAATACAGTATATTGGAGTATCAGAAATGTCAGGTATAAAAATTAACTCAAAGGTGGGGTATACACAAGCCCCAACCACAGTGAGATTATGGAGACCTGATGTATATGAATGCCTCAGCTAAATGTCTATGTAAGATTGATGCTGTTTACCATGCTTCTCTGAGGTTCATTACCAATTGTGGAGCCCGGACCCATCACTGTGACTTGTATTCTCGAGTGGGTTGGCCCTCTTTGTCCACCAGAAGGCTGGGACACTGGTGCACTTTTATTAATAAGGCCATGTTAGGGCTGCTTCCCTCCTACGTCTGTAATTTAATCACACAGAAAAGTGTTGCTTCTCACAATCTGCGTTCAAACAATCAGATGCTTCTGTCAGTTCCATTTGCACGCACAGAATTAGGAAGAAAGTCTTTCATCCATTCTGCTCCCACCACATGGAACTGGCTACAAAAAGATTTTAAATTAACCGAAATGATTTCTTTGAACGCCTTCAAATCTAAGTTGAGAGCATTTCAGACCTCTTTTACTTGTAGTTGTTTTTTATGATTTTTTATTTATTTGGAACTGTTTTTATTTTATTTTTTTTATTATTTTAATTGAAAACAGTTCTTTCTGATTTTATTTGATAACAGCTTTTTATCATTTTAATTCCTGTCTATATGTTGTGAGTGTATTGTGAGTGAACATGTAACTTGTTGCTGCCTCTTGGCCAGGACTCCCTTGAAAAAGAGGTTTTTAATCTCAATGGGACTTTCCTGGTTAAATAAAGGTTAAATAAAATAAATAAAAAAATTCTACCAGCATCATATGCATAAGTGACAACATATGCAGTTCACCAAGTGGCAACTAGGGGCAGGTTTCAAAACAGAGCAATTTCTCATTGACTTCCATGTTAAATATGCCGTTTTCAAAGCATTATTAAACCTATTTAAGACCTGGTACAAAAAAAACATTCTAGTCTGTATGTTTGGGTAATAACTCCATGACAACACTGGAGGGGTGAATTTTTTTGTACCAGGCTAGTTTTTATTCTATTGGAGGTTAAATGTATGAATAATTATGAAAAATTGCTTGTTTATATTAATATTTACTGCTGTAATTTTTGTCGCTCAGAGTGAATGATCCAAACATTTAGAGGTCAAAGTCTGTGTCTGATGAGTGGGGGGTGGGTCCGTGCCCAAGAGCGCTCTGCCTTGAGATAATCATTTACAGAGCCTAGGCTGTGTATGAACACCAGACTTTTTTTCAGCACGGACACACTACTGACAGATAGCAAATGGTGAGTAGATATTCAATGATTTTAACAAAAGTATTCTGGATAACAATGACTGAGTAACTTTATGTATCAAAAGTACAAAAAAAAAAACGCCAAGAAATATTTTTTTGTTCTTCAATTTACCGTATTTTCTCAAATAAAGGCACAGCAAGAAATCAACTCATTGTCACTGTCATATAATGAGCATGAAATAAAACCGTGAAATGTAGAAGATCTGCACAAATTAAAGGTGGAGTCATCGAATCAGGTGAAAATGTTTGTTCAAGATCCCTTTGACAAAATCAGTGAATACCTCCACTTGATCTGCTACATGTCTGTTCTGTGTGCGCTGAAAAAAAAATCTGGTGTTAATACACAGCCTAGGCTCTGTAAACTGGTATGTAAACAACTGGTATGTAAACAAAGGGGCCCAAAAAGTGATTTTGACAACAAGCATTTTCCAGAATTACTGAGTCCATGTTTGAGGGTTAGAGTCCACCAGAGCTCACAAGACATGAATTCATACTAATATTCATTCATATTGTCTCAAATAAACGCACAGGAATAATTATATTATAGATATATAGATATATAGATCTTCAGTGTTTGAAGCCCAGATGACAGAAAATTAAATTAATAAAAATACAAAAGGATGTAGAAAATTATTTTGTAATGCTTAATGGACTATAACCTTCCCTTACTTCTATTTATTTATGTATTTCCCTAAGTTGTTTAATTGTAAAATCAAAACACATATACCTGTGTGTGTCCAGCAGAGGGCAACACAGACCAGCCAATGAAACACACGAAGAGGAGAGAAGACCAACTGTAGTTCACATCTGAGTTCCTTGTTCTTTACAGAAGTATTTCCAGAAAAGAAAAAATAAATTGTTAAAATACATTCATGTTATTTTTATATACATTCTCGATGTACGTCAAATGGCCTTAAGAGGCTATTAAGGAATTTTTTATGTTTTTGTCATTTCCCGAAGAGCTGGGTCCTGACAAATTGGGGGCTCGTCCACCTCAGGATTTGGTGAGTATGTGATTTTGATCTGACTTGGGATATAGTGCTTGATTCAAAGTATGTTAGTGTTTCATTGTTTACTGTGTTAATAGCCAGTTGGTTGTTGCCAAGTGTAAAAAAAAATAGGGGTGTCACAATTCTCCAAATATTTTTTTATTTTATTTTTTATTTTAAAGGGGCAGTGTGTAATGTGACATCATCAAGAAAGTTCTAGAATGCAACACTCCCTGGGTAACCCCACCCCTTTAGAATAATAACAGAAGCGACAGTGGCCTTCAAGGACAAGAACAATTCTAAATTTTAAACAATGCACCTGATGACATTCCAAAAACATGGATTCCTCCATACGACTTGCTCGCTAAATGGACAAAATGTAATATTAATATTTGTAATTCTCCGCTCAGGAGGATAATTCAGATTATTGGCAGAGGTGATTTTACACCAATGAGGACATATTTATGAATGAGGATATTGATTTTAGCTAATAAAGTACTTAAAATGCTACACAGTGCCCCTTTAAGGTTTGATTCCATTCTCCATTTTATCACAGATGGTTGTGCCATTTTAGCCGAACTGGGATCATTGGTTATGTACCATGATAACTAATTCAATTATTTAATTCTTATTTCTAAAGATGATCAACATTGTTTCATGTGTGATATAACCAAGGCCGCTGCTAAGCTTTTGGCGACCTTAAGTATAATTGGTCTTAATTAGTCAAAAGCAAAATAATATGCTAAAAATAGTATAGCAGTATGAGGAGAACATGAGAAATGCAGTTGTAATAGTGTTTATTATCAGATCAAATCAGTTTTATTTCTACAGCCCAATATCACAAACAGACATTTGCCTCAGGGGGATTTACATTCCATACAGCATGACACCCTGCTCTCAGACCCTTAGCTCGGCTGAGAAAAATCTCCCAGTAAAAACCCTTTATCGGGATTAAAAAATGATCAAGATAACGTCACAGTGTCAAACCCAACAGGAGTCATCTGGTCCATGGAAGGAGTGATGGATAGTTACAGCTCATCATAAACTCAGTGTATTCACATGCAGACATGGTGGAAATCTGATCTGTGTAGGGCTGTAATGATACGCGTATTGAAACCAAAATTGCGATAATTATAATTTTTCTTTATTTATTTTAATATTTTTTTTATATTTTTTTTAAATATTTTTTGATTTTTTAACTCTTGTCTTAAATCAACCAATCAGGTTTGGTGAAGGAAGCTGTTGAGTGTTTTAATTTTCTAATTTACAGAGAAGAGAGAAATGTTATATCTTTAGCTTTATTTATTTATTCATTTTGCTTATATTGTTCTTTGTGTTCAAATCTGTTCAGTTTATTTTTTATTAAATGTAACATAAAAGCTATAGGGTGGGTTACTTTTTCACTGTAATATTTGCCTCTGTGTGCCGCCCCCAAAAATTGCCACCGCTCATGTTCACTTTGACCAATCAGAGCGAGGCTCCAATTCTCCGTTCTTATTGGCTGTTGGGACTGTCCATTCACTTTGGCACCGACGTTGTAAGTGTAGAGCGTGTCAGGGAGGGACCATAGGGGAGGGACCAAAGAGAACAAGTGGAGCGGTTGAGGTATTTGGATTCGAATCTCTATCCCAACAGCTATTTTGTCCCAAATCATATACCCCAGCTTTAAGTAAAATTTAATTATAAATGTTACTTCAATATAATGTTTTTCAAATTTAAAAAATCGTATGTATCGTTACAGCCCTAGAGATGTGTGATTACAATTTGATTCAACTGTCCTTATTTACAGCGGGACGGGTCAATGCTGAAGTTCTCGTCGTTGTAAGGTGCTTTGGCGAAACACTCCGCGGCGACCCGGTCACACTCACAGAGGACCATCTCACACGCGTCGTTTGACTCTGAGGAAGAGAAAGAAGAGAGAACTGTCAACAAGCTGTAAAATGAAAGAAACTGAGAATAGCATAAATTTGACTCAAACTGTTTTTCTCAATATGATTTAGGCCTATTTCCAAAAAAATATATTTTTGACTTGTCGTTCAAGTCAGCATTGTTAAAACTAAAGTGATGGAAAAGGAGCAAAGGGGCAATAATACTGCTTGGCAAAACAGAACATTCATCTTTCTGACTAAAGACTTAAGATTTGAGTGAACACCAATATTGTTAAGAGTTAACCCAAACAGGGCAGGCGGTAGCCAGGGGCAAGGGTGGGCACAACCCACCCAAATGTGGGCTGTGCCCACCCAATCAAAATTGAAGATTTTATTTTATTTATTTATTTTTAGGTGGAAGTCCAGACCCACTATCGGACGGACCTGTTCATTCCCTGTCCAAGAAAATGTCAAATAAAATTCAGACAATTGATTAATACTAAAGAATGTACCATTACCATGCATTGCTTCTAATTGTATTATTGGGTGGGCAGGACAGCCTGCCTCCAAGTTACCCGCCCGCTTATAGTGGTCACTGGTCAGCAGAGCCGGCCCGAGGCATAAGCGAAATAAGCGGTTGCTTAGGGTCCCGACTGCCAGGGCCCCCCCCCCCCCCCCCCCCAAAATAATTTTTTAAATTTATTTTTTAGTTTGATATCAACATCATATTATGTAAATGTAAATCATCATACAAAAAAAGGAATACAATGTTTTGGTAGATAGTTAATAGCTTAATAATTGAATCAGTTCATCTGGGAGGTAATCTGAGGTTAACTGGTCACGTCACGTTCACGTCCATGCATAGTGTATATTGAGTTTATATAAAAACATTTGGAAATGGGGCTGCCCTCAGTTGCCCATGCACTGTGTATAGTCTATAGCAGGGGTCCCCAAACTACGGCCCGCGGGCCAAATGCGGCCCGCTTTTTATTGGCCCGCGGCCGATTTTAAAAAGATAATGTAATATGGCCCTTTGAATTTTTTTTAATTTTTTTTTTTTTTTGCATTTCTTAGTTAACCCACTAGTGCAGGGGGGTCAAACACTGGTTGATTGGCCCGTGGCACATTTTAAAAATATAATGTAATATGGCGCTTTTAATTTTTAAATAATTTAAATGCACTCATTATATTACAGAGAAATATGTCCCATAAAAGAAAATGAGCAACAAGCCCATCCCAGAGGACCCTGCATAATATTTTATTTTAAATTAATATTATTATGGAAAATCTATGTGTCCTTCTCCAATAGCTTCTAATTCATCTGACACAGTGTCTCCATTTTTTTTTCATACAAAATTCTTCAGATTTAGCCTCTGAATTTCCCTCTCAAAGTGCACCAGATTCATGCATTTCGCTTTAAAAACTTTAAAAAATCTCCCGGGGGGCATACCCCCGGACCCCCGTAGGAGGGTCGGGACCTCGGCTGGATACTATTTTCACCCTGCTGGACATTGGACGCAAAGGCAGAAAACACTGGGTGTATCATTGGCATATAAACAAGAGGGGAAATGTGTCTGTTTAATGTGCAAGGAAAGTGTTGCCGTGAAGAAGGATTACAATTTACGAAGACACTATGAAACTAAACATCAGAGCAGCTACATGTCCTGATAAATGTGTTATTTTTGCAAAGTGGCCCGGCCCTTCGTAGATTTTTCTGTATGTGGCCCTCAGTGAAAAAAGTTTGGGGACCCCTGGTCTATAGCCTATTTCAGCCTCGTCTGTGGAAAAAAAAGATAACTGGACAACAGAGTTCTTCTGCTTCGTTCCTCTCACTGCATTTAAATTAATTCATTATATTACAGAAAAATATGTCACGTAAAAGATTCATGCATTTCACTTTAAAAAGGTAAAAAAAATCTCCCGGGGGGCATACCCCCGGACTCCCCTAGGGATGAGACCTCGGCTGGCTACTATTTTCACCCAGCTGGACATCGGAGGCAATAGTGGAAAGCTGCTGGTAGCAGTGCTATCATGGTAAACCCCCCCCCCCCCCCCCCCATACAGCAGCGATGTGTCTAAAAGCTTACATTACAGTAAATGTGCCAAAAAGCAGGCATGGAGACTTTGCAAAGGCCAATTTTTGCTGCGCACGAGCATCACGGGTTTCTCTGCCCACCTACTATTTCTATCTGCCCACCCTAATCTTACTGCCTAGAACCGGCTCTGGACCCAAAGCCGTTTCAAACTCAAACAACGTATATGCATCCATCTCTGTTGCTTACTATCATGGCTTTGACGGCAATGTCGTCATCTGGTTACATCCGCCCCAGAGCACCATACACAGGTCATATCAGATAGAACCAATTGATTGGCAACTCCTAATTTTCTAACAGTTTATGAGCTTCAGTGGATCGTGTCCAGACCAACAGGCTGAGCAAAGTTACATTAGCCAGCGGCAGGTCTGGATTTCCAGGCTGAAATACTGCACAGCTTTTATGAGCAAATGAAAGAGAGAATAAGATCAAGTGACCAAGAAATGCCATTTATTTGGATGTACTCACCGAGACAGACGGCCTTTCCGCTTTTCTTGTCACAGGTGTATTTATAGCGCTTAGCGTAAGGAACGTTCTCCTGCCCTAACAAGTTCCAAAACCAGCTTTTGCAGTTAGGGTCTACCTGAACCTTCCCGTAACAGTCATCATGGACTTGACAGCACCTACGGGTGAAGACAAACAAACAAGACACATTTTAAAACGGACTGGACCATTTATTAAAGGTCCCAACGCTGATTGGCCAACGCGGCTAAGCGTCATGCGTAGGAGCGTAAAAAGTTAAATCGTTTGAACTCCGCGCGAAGGCGCGTTAGGTGCGTATATACACGGCTCAATTGCCAATTTTATACGCGTCTGTATGTGTGTAACGCGTCTAGTGTGGCCGCACCTTAACAGCAAACGAGACCATCAGTGCAATGAATGCTATTTTTATATAGTTTTTCTTAAAGATGAAGTAAGCGATTTATTGATGTTAATATTCTTGTTAAATCGCTCTTTATTCATACAGTGATCACTTATATAGTGTGCGCGTTTCATAAAGCCGATCTCTCAGTCACCCGCTCTGCATGAAATCGGCAAATAAACTTTTCGGGGATCCCACAAGTGATAACCAATCAGAAGAGAGAACGCTACAAACCGGCACCCGTCTCACTGCCGGTGCACGTGCAGAGCGACAGATGGAGGAATGTTCATGCGCCTACAATGACGGAGCAGGTAAAAATCCTTCCCAATGTCGGTTTTGATGGTTTTATCATATTTATGGATCTGAGATTATGCTCGATAACTCGCTGAAGACCGCAGTTCATTAATGTGGTGATGAGGGAGGAGACAGCTAACAGCAGTCACTGACAGGAAGTTAGCTAAACTGACCATTCCGCTTACTGAACCTTTAATGCCTTTGTCAGGGGAACGCTCACCCAGGAACAACAGCTGGCGTGGTAAAAACACTAAAACTGACAAACTGAAAGTTCCTCTGAGCACCGTTACAGTTTTGAGTATGAAGCTAAATGAGTAAATGCTCACGTGTCCAGTTCATCCACAGGTGTGCCAGAGCCTCCCTTTCCACAGAAGCATCCGTAGTCTGTATATTTGGCAACATCAAAGATAGTGTCCGCACCGGCAACATCACACTCGATAATACGTAAAAACTGGTGGAGTGCTTGCGTTTCCATTATAGGTTTATTGGGATCTGAAGCACAAGAATCATAATTCTGTCAGTCCTCCAGGAGAAGATATGTCTGTTCTCAGCCACAGTGCATCCAGATAAACTTCTGCTTTGATCAAGTGTTACTCACCAGAGTATTTGGAGGCGGCACTTTCTCGGTGGCAGTGAGCAGTCACTAAGAACAACAAACAAAACAGACTGTTAGAACTCTGGACATTATTTGATCAAGACACAGTATTCCACATTTCAACCTGACCAGCATTACAACCAGAACATCATGGTTTCAGCCACACAGGGGCGTTTCCAGGACATTGTGGCTGGGGGGTATTACGATTTCGACTTGAAAAGGTCTAATCTAAATGAAAAGCTAGTATCAAAAGGTTTATTAGTTATGTCCTATCAAACCCATATTAACCAACTTGTAGCACAATGCTTAAATTGTCTATTATTCCTTCATAAAGACGACTCTCCGCTCACCACCGTTCCTACAAGAGACGCGAACCCCGTCCTCTTTGTTTAATAGCGCTAGATTTACCCTCTTTACCACCTGAGTTTTACATTAATCGAAAGTATAATATTCAATATATACCACTGTGTTGAAAAGTGTCTATTTTATCAGAGCCCCCTCATCCTAGGATGAGGCCGACCTCCTCTAAACTATTAACCCTTTCTAGTATTGCTTCTCAAAATACTTCTCTATGTTTTAGAATAAATATTTCAATTCGCAAGTTATTGTTTGTAAGTTGTACGTAACTTAGTTTGTAAACCACCCTTCTACTAAAATAGAACAGATATACTATTTTCAGAATATAAACATCTAGTTTAATCTGGGAAGGTATTTATAACCTATTCTTTTATTTTTAAAGATTAGGTGTATCAACATATTCTCTCCTTACAGAGAGGTTAGTTGTATGAGGTTGTGTATGTTTTAAATCAGTAATGTGCCGTTGTGTGGAATCAAAGTACTTACCTCCCCAGGGACGAAACCATCTCTTTGAAGAAAAAACCCTATACCTAAAGTCCTTCTGTTCCAGTTATAAACTAATTCACAACTGAGGCTTTACAACATTTAAGGGATTTTATTTACAAAATACAAGAGAGTATAGGTAGAATACATAAAATGGACCAGAAAGGAAAAGAAAAGAGGTTGTATGCCTATAACTCATTCAAATAGAGTTATTTTGACTTGGTTCTCGTTTCTAAATTTGTTGTAGCTCGTGAAACAATACCCCAACACTTGCATGAGTGCCGGTAAGTATTATCTTACGCGCTACGAAAACTTAATGTCGTGCAAGAGGCTAGACAGATACCTTTGTCGTTGCCTATTAAAGAAAGGCTTTCCCATTGGATAAAGGTTCCACATAAATATCTGTCTTTTTTCCTGCAACTCATTCCGTTTTCCTATGTATAAAAATTCTTGATCAAGTCATTCTTAGTGTCAAGAGGTTCAAAGATGTGTTTTTAAAAGACTTTGCCTCTAAGTACTTCGAAGTCCAAAATCTTTCAGAGTATTTTGAACTCACAAAGTTTTCTAAGTTTTTCTTCTGCCTCCATGGTGGGAGACAGAGAGAGCTGGAACAGAGTAGTGTCTACAAAAAGCGGCCCCAAAAAGCCCTGTCCTGCTCAAAACTTGTTGTTATATAGTGACTTGAAAAACCAATGAGACTTGTGAGAGGGAGGAGTGAAAAAGACACAGCTGCACGGGGGAGCCCCGGTAGCCCCCTCCCTCCACTCTTTCCTACTGTATGGCCATATAAGGTCCTTCCCCCTACTCACTTCCTATGGCCCTATGGTCCTCCCCTTTCTATTCTGTTTCATTAAACATTTCCTACTTTTACCTATGACAAAAGGATATACAAATGTCACAATATATGCACAAGTAATAAGTTGCATCAAAGTCACCTCACTCCACACCCTCTCATGTCACTTATTACTTGTAAATAATCAACCATCATCCAGATATCAAATACCCTCATCATAAAAAAAATAAAATAAAAAAAATCATAAAAAAAAATTAATATTTTTTTTTTTTTTTCAAACAGATCTATAAAAAATAACAATAAATCACAGGCACCCAGAAAAGGAACCACAAAAAAGAAAAGCATAAACGTAATAATATAGTAATTATAACATTCATAACGGTAAAATCCAATTCAGAGAGCATAAACACAACACCAGATCCAAAAGTAAAAATAAGTAAGTGACGGATTACCGAAAACCCATTCAAATAAAAAAGCAAAAGATAATATAAGCAACCTCAAAGTGTATACATACTACTAAAAGACTCCCCTCAGTTACCTAGGCCAATACAACCATGACACAACCGTACAGATGAAGAAACATTTTAGCAAAACACATTAGAGTACACCAGTAAGAAAACCATGACATCCTGACACCATTCAGAGTTAAGAGTTCATCAGACAGTACAATCAAAAGTTCATAAGTTTGCAATGTCCAAAAAATTTAAAAACACAGTCCCACGACGATCTTAACTTTAAAAAGAGTATCCTCAGGCCTTTTTAGCCCATTCCTCAATCACAGAGTATGTAGATTAGTCAGTATTTGAATGTCTGCTCAATATGCACGATGGCAACCCCTGTCCCCATGTTTACACACTTTGATATCTTCTCCAAGCTTAGCATAAAGGGCACCTTCCCAACAGTCCCCAGAACTTCTGATCTTAGAATAGTACACCTGCCCCTGGCCCACAGCATAGAAGACTTGTCTGCTTGTTGTGAGAGCAAGAAGACCAGCAGATGCAGAAAGGCCCCCTGCAGGACACGAATGACGCCACAGCAGGATAGTTGATGGGCCCCAACCGACTGTTAGGAGTGACATGGACCTCAGCACTCAGCAAGGGAATGATTAATCCCCTCCAGGAGACATGGTGTATTGCACCCAGATGGAACAGGAGATGGTCAGGTTGGAGGTGTCAAAGCCTGAGACGTAGCTGTCACGTCACGCCTATGTGTCAGAGGCCTAGTAGGCCCAGAAGTCTCCCAACTTCTTCTGCAGACTAAGAGTCTATGGTGGTGATATAATAGACTACTCAATGTAAGAGGAAAATGCAATTCACCAATTTAAGGCTGCTGATAAAGTTGTATTTAGGACTTTTAGAAAGGATCCTATTGATTCGTATTGGAATATAGAGAGCCTAATGCTTGGTGAAGAGGCACTACAGCCATCTGTCATAAGGAGAGTGAGAATGTCTCACCATTGAAAACTAAAAGAAAAGTAGCAAATCAAACTTAAGTAATCCATCAATAAAATAAAGATAAAAATAAAGATAGAAACTGGTGTTATGCTCGTATGCTATATTCATAGGGTACTCACATAATATCAGGTAGCAAAACTAAAATCTTTCTATAATAGAAAAGAATACGTGAACAAATCACTCACAATTTAGTAGTAATAAAAATGAAGATGAAAATAAAAGTAACAGTGAAACTAATATCATTGGTATAATCCTTTTATCATTTATTTCTTCATCTAATTCAAAATTTCAAAATATAAATAAAAACATCTAGGTAAAAGGCACTTAGACAAGCCCTCAGATTTTATTTCAAAAGCTGAGATTTGCAATAGATTTCAGGTTTCTGGGTATCTGTTCCAGACATGCAATGAAATAAAAACTAAAAGCTGATACTCCATACTCCTGTTTTTAGCCACTAAGGTAAAACAAACATAATAACTTATTCTCCCAAAGGCACACATCTTTAATTAAGGCGAATCACCCCAAGTGAATAGGGATTTTTCCCTGTCTTTTAAACCAAATATTCCAGATGTTGGATGAAGCCAGATTTAGAACTTTATTTTATGTTTACCATATATTAGTCTTTAAAGATTTTACTCCACAGATTTTGGACACTATTTCCTTGTATTTAATAAATCAAAAAATACTATGTAAGCCTACGTTTTAGAACTGCACCTTTGGCACCTTTGGCAAGAGAATGTATCATATATCAGACTAACAATATATAAACAGATGCTTGTGTAAAACTTTCAAAATAGGGCAATGAATGACACTGGGAAGTCTAGTAGACGCCAGTGGTTTAGAAGCCGAGACATTGTATTCAGACTCGGAGTATTGAAAAAAAAACTTGATCAGCAAAAACGGCCGTAAAAATAAATAAAATAAAAATAAAAACGTGAATGTTACTGGTAATTACTGATTATAGCTACAACAATCTATTGAATTAAGACCTATACCCCTCAACACCGCTGCTTAACATATAAACTATGCTATGGCATAACAAACATTTTCATCCACACACTAATTAAAACGTGATACATTCATTATGAGCCACTGTCGCTGTAGCCGCAGCACTCTCCCCTCTGTCTCCCTACCCCTCTCATGCGCTTAACAGACTGTCTCTCCGCCGTGATCGATCGGAATCATTTACATGTTTTTAACACTTCTCCCCTTCAAAATGCAATCATCTAATGTCCGTATCCACATAAATCAGTCTTTATTTTGTGTTAGTTTGGAATATTTTCGGTGTTTTTTACCATTTTATTTTGTGATTTTCAAACTACCCGCGGCAAGCAGAGCAGGTCCCGTGATGCCTTCTGGCGAATCAAATCATACGCGCACCAGTCAAACAGGTTGCGCTCACTGCACCAAATCACTCCTCACACTTTCACTATTTGTTACTAATCAAAAGCAAAGGTCCATATTTTGATCCTATAAGATTATTCTTGAGATACAGAGCTTTCTAATAGTACCATGGTTATTAAGAGTCAGACAACGGTCGCGCTGCTGTATGTTACGTTACAATGCTCACTTTTGGCAAAACCTTGGAGCAAAACTCAGACGCAAGGAAAAAATAAAAATAAAATTAAGCTGAAGCCATATTATTTTGGATTTCAGTTTTCACACTCAGCTGGAAAAACAAAAAAATAGCTGAGAGGAAAAACCTTCTACGATAGAAAAGACTGTGATTAAATAAACAGACTAAGATAAAAAGAAAGAATACACTAGACTATACTAAAGTAAAGGCAACTTGTAAAAAGTTAAAGTTTTAAACTCAAAGAGCACCAGCTGTGTCTTCAAAGGTCAGCTCAGAGTGTGTAGGAAGGAAGGATAGACGCCATAAATATGGCCACTACTTTTTAGGGCTACTATATGGTCTGTATTTCCCCTAAGGTGTGAATTCCCAGGCACGGTCTGTGGGAACCTGCAAAGGTTTTTCTACCCACGGTTTACTTCTCTTCACACTCTGAGATCAAATGTACAAATGTATTAAACATCTAAATAAAATAAAGATAATAAATCGGTCCCCAGGGCAGACAATATTCCACACGGCATTGTGTAATGTATATTGAGCTAAAAAGAGTTCAACACTGAATCAAAGAAGAATGAGGTAAGGTGTCTCCACTTTATTTAATTTCTCAAAGGAGTATTCTCAGTCGTATCTTTAACTCATCAACCAAACACAGTGTTGAATCTCTTAACTCTTGTGTTGTATGTGCATTTTGGAAATGAGAACACATTTCTCTTTTAAAATGAACCACATCTTATGTGTCCAGTAAGTTCTACAAAGTTTGTGCACCAGAGTAACTTATCGAGGCCATTTCGATGGTCACTCTGGTGTGTGCATTTTCTTACTTTTGATGGAAAATCAAAGTTCTCTAGCCATAGGCTATTTAGGCCTTTCTATTCCTATTTCTCGGTTACCAATAGACTATCCTGTCTGACTGCTTTAACAATCATTTTTAGAACATCTATTTCTCTCATTAAAAACCCAAACCATAAAACCTTAAACCTATATTAAATAGATTACTTCACCTTTGTAGGCTAAATGACAAAGATTGTTTGTGAATATTTTGCGAGTACTTCTACTGCTCTAATTTCAAACTGTTTCTATACTGACTCGCGGTTAAAGCTTCAGAGCAGTCTCTTCTCTTTGCTCTGAAAAACCATTTTCCTTTCTCTACAAATGTTTAATGAAAATATATGCCTGAAAGACTACCACTAACGTTCATGAGGTTTTTAGTGTGAGCGCAGCAAGTAGTAGTGTAAATGGTTTAGCTTTGTCTATTTTTACCATTTTTAAATCCATTAAACAGAAGACATGCTGCTATAGCCTATCTAGTGCGCTTCATGTGAAAAACTATATTCCTGTTTTTATCTGCTTCAAAATAAAAGCCTACTTACGTTTGCTATTAATCATGCTTTTTAATGTGAAGGCGCAAAGGAAATGCCCCGTTTGCACGCAGTTGCTAACTTTACTGTGGTAACATAGAGCGCACTATTTAAAGTGAGAGCCGTGCCTGTCCCGTTTACAAAATGTAAGAGTTTGTTTAAGTGTTAAAAACACAGCGAGCACCTATTTCCCCATCTTATCAACAGATGGACTCAATAACTTACTCATATAAGACTATTTTACCCCATATTTTTCGAAAGATGATTTTGAGCTCTCAAAGCTTTCTTACTGTAATCTAGAATTGCTTTTTTTTCTGACAATTTGGAAAACCTTGGTGAAATGTCTGTCACCTCTACCCCCCCAATTTATGAGTCCCGGGGTGCAGACTCCATTTTGATTTCCCTGGGTGCTAACTGCATGTCTCTCAAAATGGAGGAGAAGGAGAAAAGGAAGAATTACCCTCTCAAAAGTCCCTATTTAGAAAATAAATTAGGCTACTACCACAATGGTTTTCATCGGGCATTGGTCCTAATAGTTTAACATGTAAATCTATGTGTACCATTAAAATAGTCAGAAACTTTAAAATCTACTACTGTTTCGTGTAAGAAAAAATTCTTAAAGAGGTTGCTCTCTCCTCTTGTGGAGACCTTAGGCTCTCTCTCTCTGTTCATGTATACAACAGAGTTAAACCGCATCTATCCTTTATTGTAAAGTAAGCTACAATCTAGCCACTAAAAAACAAATGACGGGTGAGTAAAAGTGAAACACCTTTACTATATATGGTGGTAACAAGCCTTTTAATTCCTTTCTTGGATCCCTGAGTCGTACACTAATTTGATCAGATTAACTGGACTTTCACCTGTTCTGGACATCGCCTTTTTCGATTCCAGTGAGAAAGGGGAGGTATTATATACTTATCTTTTAAATATATCCTACCGCCTGGCTTCGATTATTACAAACTAATAACCACAAGTACTTGTAACACCTAAACTTAGTACGCAGAAACAATTGAACTATCTACTAAATCCCTTTCTGTCTACTTTGAGTTTTATCTCAATCAGAAAGCGCTTTTTTACTGAACCTAGCCTATAACATCTTACCTAAACAGTTTTAATCTCCCCATTTTAAACAGACGATTCCTACTTTACATAAGAAAGCCGGCCGAGTTTTTAGAGGAAGACCAAATAGCCTCCTGTCCAGTGTATTAGTTACTAGATTTAAGTAAAGCAGAAGAAACAAAAAACTTAATCTCCAATTGTGCTGGTTCGTGCGTTATATTTTTATTAAAGGAAATTGAACGCAAATTGGAGACACGTCGTATTTTTATTCCTTCTGGCAGACATTAATTATTTCCTCGGCTTGTTTTCGCCGGTTGAAAAAGACTCTCTCCCTCACGGGAGTTTCAGGTCCTTGTATTTTAAGCTCGGAAGAAAGTTATTTCTCTATCCCTTGTATATATATATATACACAGTTATATGAAACTAACTATCTTACTCGAGCCCCACGTTGGGCGCCATATTACGATTTCGACTTGAAAAGGTCTAATCTAAATGAAAAGCTAGTATCAAAAGGTTTATTAGTTATGTCCTATCAAACCCATATTAACCAACTTGTAGCACAATGCTTAAATTGTCTATTATTCCTTCATAAAGACGACTCTCCGCTCACCACCGTTCCTACAAGAGACGCGAACCCCGTCCTCTTTGTTTAATAGCGCTAGATTTACCCTCTTTACCACCTGAGTTTTACATTAATCGAAAGTATAATATTCAATATATACCACTGTGTTGAAAAGTGTCTATTTTATCAGAGCCCCCTCATCCTAGGATGAGGCCGACCTCCTCTAAACTATTAACCCTTTCTAGTATTGCTTCTCAAAATACTTCTCTATGTTTTAGAATAAATATTTCAATTCGCAAGTTATTGTTTGTAAGTTGTACGTAACTTAGTTTGTAAACCACCCTTCTACTAAAATAGAACAGATATACTATTTTCAGAATATAAACATCTAGTTTAATCTGGGAAGGTATTTATAACCTATTCTTTTATTTTTAAAGATTAGGTGTATCAACATATTCTCTCCTTACAGAGAGGTTAGTTGTATGAGGTTGTGTATGTTTTAAATCAGTAATGTGCCGTTGTGTGGAATCAAAGTACTTACCTCCCCAGGGACGAAACCATCTCTTTGAAGAAAAAACCCTATACCTAAAGTCCTTCTGTTCCAGTTATAAACTAATTCACAACTGAGGCTTTACAACATTTAAGGGATTTTATTTACAAAATACAAGAGAGTATAGGTAGAATACATAAAATGGACCAGAAAGGAAAAGAAAAGAGGTTGTATGCCTATAACTCATTCAAATAGAGTTATTTTGACTTGGTTCTCGTTTCTAAATTTGTTGTAGCTCGTGAAACAATACCCCAACACTTGCATGAGTGCCGGTAAGTATTATCTTACGCGCTACGAAAACTTAATGTCGTGCAAGAGGCTAGACAGATACCTTTGTCGTTGCCTATTAAAGAAAGGCTTTCCCATTGGATAAAGGTTCCACATAAATATCTGTCTTTTTTCCTGCAACTCATTCCGTTTTCCTATGTATAAAAATTCTTGATCAAGTCATTCTTAGTGTCAAGAGGTTCAAAGATGTGTTTTTAAAAGACTTTGCCTCTAAGTACTTCGAAGTCCAAAATCTTTCAGAGTATTTTGAACTCACAAAGTTTTCTAAGTTTTTCTTCTGCCTCCATGGTGGGAGACAGAGAGAGCTGGAACAGAGTAGTGTCTACAAAAAGCGGCCCCAAAAAGCCCTGTCCTGCTCAAAACTTGTTGTTATATAGTGACTTGAAAAACCAATGAGACTTGTGAGAGGGAGGAGTGAAAAAGACACAGCTGCACGGGGGAGCCCCGGTAGCCCCCTCCCTCCACTCTTTCCTACTGTATGGCCATATAAGGTCCTTCCCCCTACTCACTTCCTATGGCCCTATGGTCCTCCCCTTTCTATTCTGTTTCATTAAACATTTCCTACTTTTACCTATGACAAAAGGATATACAAATGTCACAATATATGCACAAGTAATAAGTTGCATCAAAGTCACCTCACTCCACAGGGGGCCACGGTGGGACACAGACCTAGAGTGGGGGGGCCCTCGCAAACCTGAATGAATTGCATGTGATGTGCTTTATAACCAAAGATTATTCATAATCCAAAATACCCAAATCATGCTGGTGTCCATTGCAATGTTTGTCTTCAAGACTGGCTACAAACAACCCAGAAGGATGCTAACATGCAGTTACCATACTATCAGGGGAGTCGTGCAAGAGAAGGAACCCCCCCCCCCCCCCCCCAGAAGGTTTTAGCTGTGTCATCGAAGCATTTTGGTGATGAGAATAAAGGAAAAAGTCAACATTTATTTCAGTTCAGATGAATATCAAAACTAGAAAATGCATTTCCTGCTGAAAATGTGTGTAAATGCTGAAACAGCTTACGCTAAACTGGATAGCTGAGTATGAAGATTTTAAAAAGTTTAAAAATGTTTTTTTAGTAGGAAAGGAGTTGAATATATAGAAGTTTGAATACGATTTCTTGCTGAAATTATGAATAAGTTGAAAGACATGGATAAAAAACTTAAAACTGTGAAATAGTGATTTAATAGACTTGGGGCTAAACTACATAGATGACTTGAATTTATATGAATCAGCAAAGGGAGTATGAAGGTGTGGAAAAGTAAAGGCAAGGCAAGGCAAGGCAAGTTTATTTATATAGCACAATTCAGACACAAGGCCACTCAAAGTGCTTTACAGGGGCAAGATTAGAATACATAAAACACATTATAAAACATTTAAAAGCGAATAAAAGAAGCAAATAAAAAAAAATGAAAACTCGATTTAAAAACATTTAAAAGCAAATAAAAGAAGCAAATAAAATGAAAATTGCAGGTTAAAAAGGAAACAGAAAAGTCTTCAGACTCGATTTAAAAGAACTGAGAGTTGCAGCAGACCTCAAGTTCTCTGGGAGTTTGTTCCAGAGATTTGGTGCATAATAACTAAAAGCTGCTTCTCCTTGTTTAGTCCTAACTCTGGGGACTGTAAGTAGACCTGTCCCAGACGACCTAAGGGCTCTGGACGGTTCATAACGTATCAGCAGATCAGTAATGTATATAAAAAAAAATTGTCTTAAGTATGAATGGTAGTGAATTGTTGAACTCTAATAGGAATGATGTTGAATATTTAAAAATGTCTAGATAAAATTATAATTGAAAGACATGAACATTTGTTTCAATGTGTGAAATTGCCCTTTAATGGGCAGAGTGAGTCACCAAGGTGAGTGTATGTCTTATTGAGGGTCTGTGATCAGGCAGAAATCCCACCTTTTAGAGGCCTCAGAGAGGTCATTTCATCCAAAACGTCACCTCAAACCACTGCCTCTAACTGACGGACCGTGAGTCTAACTGACTAAATTAATATACTATTAGAACCAGAAGAATCTGATGAAGACACAGTGTGAAGATTGTGCCTGTAATGTGAAGAATATGAGAACCAGAGCATTTTAAAGGTGTGGTACAGTCTGCCTTTCTCCAGAAATGTCATGTCTCAGTTGTCAAGGCGGCAGTTGGTTGGACACCATTTAGCTTGGAAGCCCAAACCTCCCATTGTGTAGGTC